>JAOWBW010001267.1:244169-279081 GCA_026119855.1 Campanula takesimana
TTTTCCAGACTTGTTGAGCCGAGCCTCAGGAAAGGTCCACGTTCGGCTTTAGAAGAGGGTCTTCATTCCAAACTGCCTGTGCAACCGCCATCCATGAGAGGTTCTGAAAGTATCAAACTTTGATAAACTAAAAATTGACTTCTCCACTGGATCTAACCAATACTCCTTGTTTTCAGTAGAGACCTTAAATATGTCAATATCTTGGTGTAGGAACTTGTTAGTAGCCTGCAATGAGTCCTAATCTTGACGTCCCAGCGGCTCTAGTAGCAGATAGGCGGTTTAAGGCGTTGATCATCTCTTTCATTACAACCCTAGGCCAATGCAGTTTCTTCCTTTGAGAATAGCCACACAGTAGGCATATTGCTCACTTGTAAAGTTGTTGTGGTTCCCATTCTTGCACATTACCCCGAATCAACAACCAAATCACACAAATGGGCCATCACTTCTCCAAAATCCTTCTTGAGGAATTCTTGGTGGAGAATGAAGTAATCCAATCAACTCCATAGTTGTACTGCTTAGAAGCTCCGGTTTTGATCACAGAGACACCAGAGTTCTCAAGGCCAGCCAAAACTGCTATCTTTGAGGCGGTTTAAGATACTTCCTTTCCACAAACTGTTGACTTGATAGCATCCTCAAACTTCACTTTTCCAGTTTCTAGATCTCTGATTGGTTCACCTCTAACATCCAACAGAGCAGCAGTTGTAGGAATCCCGTTTTCGAAAAATTCTGCACAAATAAAGGTCACGAACTGAGGTTCGTCCATAAGAAAAAAAGGAAGAAGTTTAGCATCTTCAAGCAATTTGAGTAGCTTTCTCCCAACTGTATCTTGCTTAAATTCCTCTTCTATGATCCTAGAACCAGGGACAAAGTTTGAGGGATCCTGAAAAAATATTCAAAGTTAGAAATAATTTGAAGAATATCAGGTTGAAACCTTAGGCAAACCGAGATTCATAACACTTAGTCAAACCGAGCGGTTCAAAGAAATGGATAAACATAGTGGTTTGAATGAGACTTACAAACTGTAACAAGTAATCCTAACAATGAAAATATGCGGTCTAAGAAAAGTAAGGGTAAAAGAGTAAAAACATAAAATTAAATGAATAGTAAAAATAAAACGGATCAAAGAGGGAAAATTTTGAAAAAGAGTTTGAATGCACGAAGAACACGAAGAATAGAGTATGAACATGCCAAAAAAATCTTAACCAAAATATGAAAGAATTGTACCAAAACGAAACAAAGGGTAGATTCTAACAAAGTTCTAAATAAACTAAGACAAATAACATCACTAGAGCCCAGAATCTGCAAAAATGTGCAGAACACCAATAACCCCAAATCGATTTTGCTCAAAAAATTGAACACACATCACAAAATCAAGCATATAAACAGTATAAGTAAGTAAATGCGAGTTAAGTCCAACCAAAAAATCGAAGAAAAAGCACAAAAAGATCAAAGAAGATGAACAAGCTTTTTCAAGCAACAATGGCGGATAAGAAAAAAATACTGAGTTAGGGTTCAGAAATTCATACCATATCGGGCTTAGATGGTTTGGACGATGTAGAAGTAGATGCAAGATCAATGGTTTTCTTTGGTGCCATTTCGAAAATCGTTTAAGTATGAAATTTTAGAGTGAGAACAGAGAGTGTGCAGAGAGAGTGCAGAGGAGAGAGAAAGAGATTTTGCTAAAAGTGTAAGAAGGTAAAAAAGTTAGATTAAAATTTAGTTTGTCTTTTATACTCAATTAACCACCTCGGGTAGTAGAGCGGCCATGACGGCTGAGGAAAACTTAACCATCAGCGTACCTGTCGATTCGCATTAAATGCGGCAGAGATAATTGCACAAAGGTCCTTAAAGAATTAAATGACATAAAGTAGGGACTAAACTGCAATTAACCATACCTGAGCGGTTTGAGTAAACCGACTTACCTTTTCCTCAGTATCAGTTTGATGAAACCGATACCTCTCAGATTCGTCTTCGGTTTCAGTAGATCAAACCGAGTCTTTTCTTTCACGCTCCTTTTTGGATTAAACCGAAGATATTCTTCTTGACTATTCGGTTTGAGTGGAATCTTCAGCCGAACCTTTATTGTTGCGGTTTAATGTTTGATAGAACCGCAAGCTATTTGTGTTTTTTAGAAGAGCCAAAATACTTAACAGATATTATTAGAACAAGAAATAGGCATGAAATATATAAGTAAGTTCCAGCATACCCATTTCTCCTCGTAAGTGAAAGAACCTTGAATTTTCAAGCGGTTTGGTGAGGATATCATCAATTTGATTATCGGTTCCCACCTTTGCTAGAAAAATATTCTTCTTTCAACATGATCTTTGAGGAAATGATATCTTATGTCAATGTGCTTGGTTTTTGAATGTTGAACTGGATTGTTGGCGATAGAAATTGCTGCAGTACTATCACAGTAGATAGGGCAGTTCTTTTCAAATACTTCATAGTCTTCCAACTGCTGTTTCATCCAGAGAATTTGAGAGCAACAGCTTCCAGCCGCTATGTATTCAGCTTCAGCGGTTGAGACTGAAACCGATGCTTGTTTCTTGCTGGACCATGATACAAGCCGAGATCCAAGGAACTGACATGTACCACTAGTGCTCTTTCTATCAATCTTACATGTTGCAAAGTCAGCATCTGAAAACCTAACAAATCAAATGAAGATTCTTTGGAGTACCAAAGTCCAAGGTTAACAGAGCCACATAAATATCTAATAATACGTTTACAGCTATAAGATGAGATTCTCTAGGGTCAGCTTGAAATCTAGCACAAACACACACACTGAACATTATATCTGGCCTACTTGCAGTTAAGTAAAGAAGAGAGCCAATCATACCTCGGTAGAGTGTCTGATTCACTTTCTTACCTTGTTCATCTCGATCCAAACTGCAGGCCTTTTGCATTGGGGTATCAACTGGCTTAGCGGTTTCAAGCCTAAATTTCTTGATCAAGTCTTTGGTGTATTTGGCTTGGTTGATAAAGATTCCATCATGACATTGCTTAATTTGGAGTCCAAGAAAGAATGTCAACTCTCCCATCATACTCATCTCAAATTTACCTTTCATAGCTTCTCAAACTTAACACACATAGTTTCATTAGTAGAATCAAAAATAATATCATCAACATATATTTGAACTAATAATGAATGACCTTTGTGTTTAGCAATAAATAAGGTTGTATCAATTTTAGCTCGAGAGAAGCCTTGCTCAATAAGAAATTTAGATAGAGTGTCATACCATGCTCTTGGAGCTTGTTTGAGTCCATACAAGGCCTTCTTGAGCTTGAAGACATGATTAGGATATTTGTTGTCTTCAAATCCGGCGGTTGAGCTACATAAACTTCTTCTTGTAGTTCACCATTCAGAAATGCACTCTTCACATCCATTTGATATAACTTGAATTTCTTGAAGGAGGCATAGGCTAGGAACAATCTAATGGCTTCAAGTCTAGCTACAGTGGCAAATGTTTCATCATAATCAATCCCTTCTTCTTGCCTATAACCTTGAGCAACCAACCTTGCTTTGTTTCTAGTTATAGTACCATTTTCATCCATCTTGTTTCTGTATACCCATTTTGTTCTAATTACAGTGTGATCTCTGGGCCTTGGAACTAGAGTCCAAACTATGCATCTTTCAAACTGATTGAGCTCTTCTTGCATTGCAGCTACCCAACTTGGATCACTTAGAGCTTCATCTACCTTCTTCGGTTCCATCTGAGATAATAGTGCGGTTGAGAACAAACTGTGGTTATCTCTATGAGTTAAGCTTCCTCTTGTTTGAACACCAGAACTGATAGGAACTATAACATTGGTTGTTGGATGGTCTCTATGCTCATTGATTTCTGGAGGGAGGTCTTCATGAACCCTATTTATTGAAGATTTTCTAGAGGAGGCTCTTCTTGATAATCATTGAAATCTTCATTGAAGGTGATGATTGGAACTGGATCAACGGTTTGAATGGGATCAGAAGAGTGCGGTTCTATAGCAACACCTTCGGTTTGATTTGGAGCGGCTGGAGAACCTGATGGAGTGGTTTGAGTAGGTTGGTCATTTGCGGTTGCATGATTAGGGTAAGATGTACCTGTCTCAAAACCACTAAATCATCAGCAACATTTGGAGCCATATGTGGCTCAAGAAGATCATGTTCATCAAATGTAACATGGACTGACTCTACAATTTTTAATGAAGTCTTATTGAAACAACGAAAATCTTTTGAATCTTTAGAGTAACCAACAAAAATACCTTCATCGGCTTTAGCATCAAATTTACCTCGATTCTCCCTGCCATTATACAAGATGTAGCATTTGCATCCAAATATTTTAAAGAAGGCAATGTTGGGTGATCTGCCTCTCCACAATTCATAAGGAGTCTTGTTGTGAACTTTGATAATGAGGGAGCGGTTCTGGGTGAAACATGCGGTATTGACAGCTTCGGTCCAGAAGTACTTGGGAAGCTTTGCTTCTGCAATCATGGTCTTCCCGGCTTCAATCAAAGTCCTGTTCTTTCTTTCTACAACTCCATTCTGTTGTGGAACCGCAGCGGCAGAGAAATTATGATCAATACCATGATCATCACAATATTGGGCAACACCATTGTTTGTAAATTCGGTTCCATTATCTGAACGCACAGGAACGATGTCATCCAATTTTTGAGTTTGGAGCTGTCTAAAGAGAGCAGTTACGATGCCATAGGTATCATCTTTAGAGGCCATCATTTCCACCCATGTATATCTTGAAAAGTCATCAACAACCACTAAGGTATAGCGGTTTCCTCCTATACTGGTGGTTGGGACAGGTCCAAATAAGTCCATGTGAAGCATTTGTAAGCAGCGGTTCGTTGAAGGCGCGGTTTTACTTGGAAATGACTGTTTGGGCTGCTTACCAAGCTGGCATGCTTTACATTTCTTATCATGGTGATCAGCCACTTTGGGTAGTCCTTTGACGAGACCGTCCCTTTGCAGTTTTGCTAGATACTTGAAGTTCAAGTGGCTGAGCCGCTTATGCCATAACCAGCTGCTTTCACTTATATTTTTGGCTACAAAACAGAGGTCAGCAATAGAAACAATATTACTCAAATCTATCATATATACATCACCTGTTCTGTTGCCTGTCAGTAGAGTAACTCTGGAAGTTGCATCTTTGATGAAACAATTAGTTGAAGTGAAATTGCAGTTCATTCCTTTATCACAAAACTGAGATATAGAGAGAAGGTTGTGCTTGAGTCCTTCTACTAGTGACACATTTTCAATGGTCACCTTTCCACGTTTGATTGCTCCATATCCTATTGTTACTCCTTTCTTGTTATTTCCAAACACTACTGGGGGGCCTCTCATACTGATGAAATCACAAAGAAGTTCATTATCTCCGGTCATGTGTCGTGAGTAGCCACTATCCAAGTACCAAAGATCCTTATTCTTCTTTGCGGTTCCAGCCATAAAGCATAAGATCTGAAAAATAAACATTAAAGATTTTGGTCCCCCTTATTCTTTTGGGTCCTAGGGTTAGCAGCTTTTTGGGACCCACACCTGTTTGACCATAGGATTTTTACGTCCCTTGGCATTGGGTGTGAACCTTAAAAGACAATGACCAACACCATGACCATAATCAGCATAAATAGCACAATGAATAAATCCAGGTTTTGGTTGCGGTTTTACAAACCCTTTACTGACCTTCGGTTTCTCATGTTTTACTGGGTCAGCAGTTTTGGCTTTAACAAAGATTACCTTCTTGAGCTCAACCTTCCTCTTAGGTGCGGCTTTAGGGAATATGATATGAATTTCCTTAAACCGACTAGGAGCGGTTTCATCACTCAATACTTCCTTGGTTGCCTCAGCCGCTGTGGATTTCTCTTTCCACTTTGAATCTCTCCCAGTCTGGTTTTTAGGATACTCAAAGAAATAATTTTGCCTTTTAATTTCTTGTTTTGTGCCCTTTTTACCGGCATGATTAACCTTAGGAATTTCTTTGGTTTGTTCAGTTGGTTTCACACCACCTTCGGCACAGAGACAAGGACACTTAAACCCATCATCAGTTTTAAACCCCAATCCACTTTTATTCGAAGTAGGAATTTGTGAATTTAGGATTTGTTCCACGGTGACACCAGACTTAGTCCATACATCGGTCACTTTTTGAAGGTCATCCCTTTGTACTATAAGCTCAATGATTTGGGTGAGAAGTACCTCGGTTCTGTCCTTCAGATAGCGGTTTTCATCCACAATAGTAGATATCCCAGCAATTTGGAGCTTGAGGTTTTCAATTTCCTCCTTGTGGGATTTACATTCACGTTGGGATTCTTCAAGTTCTGCAGCCATTAGTTTATATGACTTTTTAAGCACAGTGTGTTGTTGACATATAATATTAGCACGTTCTAGTACCTGGTCATCATGGCTTTGGTCTGCTTGAACCTCAGGAGTGTAGTTTGGTGTTGTAGGAGCTTTGCTTAATCTAGCCTCAGGAGTCTTAGGTGAAACTGACTTCATTTGTTGATTTGGCAGTGGAAGGATTTCGTCAATTTCAATTCTTTCTTCAAATCCCATGAGGCAGAGATTAGCAGTTTCTTCATCGTCACTTTCATCTGAGTCTGAACCCATCCATGTCAGCGGTTGATCTCCTTGGTCAGCTACCATTCCTCTTCTTTTCACGAACTTCTTGTTGAATGGTTTCTTTGCTGGCGCGGCTTCATAACGCGGTTTGGGACAACTTGAAGCAAAGTGACCTGGCTGTCTGCAGTTATAATAGACCAAGTCATCCCTTGTCTTGGGATCTGCAGTTTTGTTGAATCTGGTTGGAGGGACAAACTTTGCTGGGCCTTTGGATGGAAATTGAGATCTATTGTTTTTCCTGAACTTGGTGTATTTCTTCACATACAAAGCAAATTCTTCATCATCCATTTCATCAAAATCAACTTGAGTAGAACTTGAGGATTGTGATACTACACTCTGAGCATAAGAACTTTGAGGAGGAGTGTAGGGTTGATGAGACTGCTGATAAGATTGATAAGGTTGAGGATATGGTTGATGTGATTGAGGATAGGATTGGTGAGACTGCTGGTAATACTCAGGAGGTGCGGTTTGAGGATTGTATCTAGGAACATTTTGGTCAGGAAGAGCGGTTTGCAAGTGGAGGTGAGGAGCGGTTTGATGATCGTCAGGATTGTAGACAGGAGATGAGGTATTGTTGAATGCAGCTAGAGAGAGTGTCTTAAATCTTCTTTCGGTTTCATGGACCTCTTCAAGCTTGAATTCAAAAACCTTTAGCATGGCATACAAGTGTCGAAGATCAAGAGCTTCCAAGTCCTTATTGTCTTCCATGTTAGTAGTTTTGATCAGCCATTTGCTACCAAGTTCTTGCATGAATCTCATGTTCAAATCTGTATTAGAATCGACATGTCCAAGAGAAAAACACACATTAACAATATCAATAAACCTCTCATAGCATTGTCTAAGAGATTCCTTAGGATCTTTAACAAAATAGTCAAAGAGTCTTCTCTGTAGATAGAGGCGGTTCTTCTTGGTATCTGAATCTCCTTTCAGAAAGTCAACTATAGCATCCCAGGTAGCCTTTGCGGTTGTGCAGTGAAGCATCTTAGAATGAGTCCTCAAGTCCATAGCTGACACTAGCATGGACATAGCTCTTCCATCAAAATCCACATTGATGCGGTCTGCATCAGTCCACTCACTTTCTAACTTCTTAACTTCAGCTTCTTCTCCTGCGGTTCCTGCACGTGGATTAGCTTTCATAGGAACATATGGTCCATTAGTAACGGCGGTCCACAGTCTACGATTACATGAAATCATGTGTTTTATCATCCTATCTTTCCAAAAGATAAAACTATCTTCATCCAAAATCGGTACGTGATTTGAGTTGGATGTCTGCATCATATGGGTGTTTATGTTTGCCATTGGATCAGCACCCAAGCGGTTAAGCTTGTAAAAACAAGTTTGGTGGATATGCTCTGATACCACTTGTTGGTCTCAGAGGGCAACAAGGGTATAGAACCGCTAGAGGGGGGGGGGGGTGAATAGCGGTCCAAAACTTTTTCAAAAATACCCTTAAAATCAACCGAGTACTTATCAGTTTGGCCAACAGCGGTTCAAAGCACAAGAACCGAACTGATAAAATGCACAGCGGAGTTTGCAGTTTGGCCAAATAGGATAGTTAAAGAGTTGGGCGGTTTGACTCAGGTTGAGAAAACACTATGATGCAACTGAATAGTTAAACTTAAAGTTCAAAGGATAACACAATTTATCTTTCAAGTCATTTCGTATATGGAGACAAGTTAAAGACCACAAACAAGAAAGATAAATACCAAGACAGAAAATAAAGATCAAACACACAAATGGACGAGGTTCATTCTTAAATGAACTACGTCCTCTACTTAGATGGTTAGTCTAGGATTTTCTAATAGCTATGAGACTTGTATTAATTTAGAGGAGGTTTTACAAGATGAATCTAAACTCTAAACAATAAGTCTAACCTAAGCTATAATAAAAACCGGTGTTTTTGAAGTATATAATCTATGTGATCATATAAATCGGGTGTGTGTGTGGAAAGAAATCAAATGCTTTAAGTATCTAAATGATGGTTGAGCAAATGGAAGTCTTTCGGTGTAAAGGCTGAGTATGAAAGGTTGTTAGGCTTGAAGCTTTGATGAAGAAATCTGGGTTTGCTAAGGAGATGGTTTGAAGATATGAATATCTGGGTTTGAATCTTCAAAGCAAACTTGAACACTTGGGAATGAATCTCTTGAAGCTCAGCAATCTTCATTGTTGAGAAATGAAGGCTATTTATAGGTAGTGCACCTTGTGACCGTTGGGTAAAGATTTGAATCAAATCTGAAGGGCACAGTGCTGTCGAATTCCCATTGGTTGAGCTATCATTGTCGTCCTTGATTTTGTCTTGTAGTCCTAGGTAGTTGTAGCACCACTACCTGACATCCGTCCTTTGTTGCAGAAAGGACTAACGGTAAACAATTCAAATTGCTTGGACAAGACCGACATTTCTTGCAGTAACTCCAAGTTTAACTTAGAGTTATTTTGACATGTCATAAAATATTCCTTTACGGTTGTAAAGAGAATATTTGTCTAAGGAATAAATGACATTTCTTTAATTCTTCAATAACTGCACTGCGGTTCCACCAGGCATAGGAGCGGTTTGAAGGATGAACTTGATGTGCGGTTTCATCAAAGCCACATACTGCGGTTTGATGAAGGACTTAGGGTTCCATGCTGGCAGCTCAAAGATGATAGCTTGAGACACCAAACCGCGAGGAGTAAAACCGAACTATACACAGCCTAGACAATCAAAAATCTAGAAATGGACTTATCTAAAAATTGAAGTAGAACTTCATTACATGCGGTCCTAAAGTCCATAAAAAGACACGTGGCATGGATCAATCAAATTAAGGTGGGTGTACTAACAATGAATCCTAACATGATTATACACTCTAAAGGCTCCATTGGGCAGCACCTCATCGACCTCAGAAAATTCTTTGAACGACTGAGACACCACAAGATGAGGCTTAATCCGGTAAAGTGCACATTTGGGGTAGTGAAAGGAAAAGTCATTGGGTACATAGTCACCGAGCGTGGTATAGAAGAAAACCCTACTAAAATCAAAGCCATCATTGACATGCCTCTACCTAAGACGCAGAGAGAAGTAAAGGGATTCATGGGTCGCCTTCAGTACATTAGTCGTTTCATCAATCAGCTCACGACGATGTGCGAGCCCATTTTCAAACTCCTCAAGAAGAATGCATCCCTAGAATAGACCGAAGAGTGGCAAGAAGCCTGAGAAAAAGTCAAAGAATACTTGGTGAATCCGCCAGTATTGGTCCTACCACATAAAGAGAAACCGTTGACCTTGTACCTCACAGTCAATGATACTGCATTAGGGGCTATGCTAGCACAAGAGCAACCCGATTTGAAGAAAGAGAATGCCGTATACTTTGTCAGCCGTCGCTTTCAAGGGGCTGAATTGAACTACTCTGCATTAGAAAAGTCGTGTGCTGCACTGGTATGGGTGGCTGAGAGACTAAAGCCGTACATGGAAGCATTTCCTGTACAACTGATTGCCCGAATGGACCCGATGAAATACATCTTCGAGAAGTCGCATGTCTCCTCTAGAATAGCCAAGTGGTACATTATGCTCGCGGGGTATGATATCACTTACATCACACAGAAATCCATAAGAGGGAGAGTCTTTGCTGATCACTTAGCCGAATTTCCATATGATGAAGCAAAGGGGGAAGACCCGCGATTCCCTGATGAGGACATCATGGCAATAGCAGAAAATAAGTGGCAATTATTTTTCGATGGTGCAGCCAATAAACGGGGATATGGCATTGGCATGTTACTAGTAGATCCCTCAGATTTCTACACTCCACTCGTAATTCGCCTTGATTTTAGAGATGTACGGAGATTCAAAACTTACAATCTATCAATCACTCAAGAAGTGGAAGGTACAAGATCCTACACTCCAGAAATATAACGACCATCTTCAAGACTTGGTCAAACAATTCAAAGAGGTCACTTTCTACTATCTTCCTAGAGATAAGAACCACTTAGCAGATTCGCTAGACATGCTAGCATCACTTGTAGAAATTTCTGAATGGACTGAGGTTAAAACCTTCAAAGTCGCGAGACGAACGACTCCCGCTTATTACTCGATCATCGACCTGCATAACTGCAAAGAGGCGTGTGACTCTGTTTCCGTAAATGCCTTGGACTATAAACCATGGTACTACGACGTATGGCGTTTCCCTCTAGATGGAACATTCTAATCAGACACATCACCTAAAGCAAAGATAGCTCTCAAATGGTTTGCTGCCCAATTTGCTATCATAGGTGACCGCCTCTACAAGAAACATCACAAGTAGTGTCTACTCTGTGCCGATGAGCATGAAGCCATAGAAATCATGGACCAAGTCCACCAAGGAGTCTGTGGAACCCACATGAACGGCAATATGCTAGCAAAGAAAGTTATCTGACTAGGGTACTATTGGGCTACAATGGAAGCCGACTGCACCGAGATGGTTAAGAAATGCCACAAGTGTCAGATACATGCTAATTTACAACACGCACCACCGTCCGTGTTATACCCCATGACATCCCCTTGGCCATTTTCTACGTGGGGAATAGACGTCATTGGAAAAGTCTCGCCGACAGGTCATAATGGACACTCATTCGTATTGGTCGCCATTGATTACTTCACCAAGTAGATCGAGCCCCAATCCTACAAAGTCTTAAATGCCAAAAAGGAGGCTGAATTCATTAAGACCAACATCATATGCTGATATAGGGTACCTCATGAGATGATATCTGACAATGTCACGCACTTTGAGAAGGAATGTGACCAACTACTCACAGAGTACAAGATAGAGAGACATCAGTCGTCACCGTACCGACCACAGACCAATGGAGCAGTCGAAGATGCTAACAAAACCATAGAAACCATCATCAGAAAAATGGCTAAGACTGACAGAGACTAGCCTAAGAAGCTACCTTTCGCACTCTGGGGCTATCGTACTTCAATCTATACTGCCACCGGTGAAACTCCATACACCCTAGCCTATGGGATGGAAGCAGTGCTACCAATCGAATTAGAGGTACAATCGCTAAGGGTTCTCCTAGAAAACCAAGTAAATGAACTCGCATGGTTGAACATCCGTTACAAACAACTAGCCCTGCTAGATGAACGTCGACTTCGGGCTGCCGAACATATCCAAGCATATAAACGTAGAATGGCCCGAGCATTTAATAAGAAGGTCAAATCCAGAAACATTAAAGAAGGGGACCTTATCCTACGCGAACATCGTCCCGGACCATTCAACCCTATTGGGAAAGTGGGGACCAAGATGGATAGGACCTTATATAGTCAAGAAGATCTTCTCCGGAGGAGCGGTACAACTCGCAGACCTAGATAGGGATCAACTGCCGAAGCCCGTCAACATGGACAAGCTGAAGAAGTACTATTCATAGCTCCGTCCCCTATTTAAAAAAAAGGCACGAGAAAAGAAGCCCGCTAGATTGAAAACCTGAAAGGGAGGTCTAGGCAAAAATCAGGGTGTGCATATAAAAAAAAAATAGGGGACAGTCTTGTACGAGACACCTATGTCTCGTACGAGACATGTCAATCAGCAGACATATTTTCTCTTTCTTGAACAAGAACTACGATGACCTGAGCTCTTTATTTAATTAATGTAAAAAGAGAACGTAGGCAACCTTTTGGTCCGGTCTATTCAATAAATAAAATCAAAATCTTGTTTTCTTATTAACTGAATGCATTTCAAGAAAGCAATAAGAAAATTTCTAACATGAATACCAACTTGCAAAAGAAAATAAATAAAATACTAAAAATTTAAACATTGGTCTATCTATAGCAATATCTCGATACTCCTAAGGATCTATTTCTTCCTTGACTTAGTAGGGGCTTGACCACGGTCCGCTTTGTCATTCCTTTTCCTCTTATGCAAAGGTATCTCGTAACCGGGAGGAACATCAAGTCTGCTGAACACCGAAGGAGCCAACCTCGTGAACATGTCAGGCCTATCAAGAGCTTGAAACTTACCGGGAAGTCCATTCGCCCTCTTCTCATAAAAGTCACTATCCAGAAAGTCTTGAGTGGCATCTACACTGATATTAGAAGAATTCTCCTTAGCTTCCTTCTTCCTCAAATTCAAGCTAGGCTCGAATTGGTCCCCCAACAAAGATTGGTCCAACAGTCCATAGTGGTGCCCTGCCCCCAAGCACGATCCAAGCTCGTAGAGAACTCTGAGTCCATGAAAGAAATATCTTGAGGCTGTCCCCCTAACACGAAAGTGTCCTGCTGTTGACTGAACTGTCGCATCACCCTTCGAGCAAAGTAAAAAGAAGAATCTCTCAAATCCGGAAGAACGACCCTGTCGTATCCAAGGGTATTAGCTACAAACCGCTTCACCTTCCAAAAGGGTGGACACTGTAAGTACCCCAATCTGAAATTGACCAACTTAGAGAAATTCTTAGCACCATTCAGGGATAAACTGATAGGCTGGGACCTCACTAAGATAAACCTAAAATTCCAGGACTGCTCTGGAATTAAACTTGGAAAAATCCAGAAGCTCGCCAGGCTGAGCCGTACGGATGGTTTAGACGCGGGAGAGCCCTAGCCATACGGCTACTATGGGCACCATCAGTCCTTATAAATTGAGACCCTTGCTGATCATTTCAGGGGTAGAAATTTGTTTGAGAGAGCCAAAGCTCTGCAGAAATCATACCAGAATAGAGTGATCACCACATTTGAGTGAAAAGAGAGAAAGAAGATAGCTCCAAACCAAAATTGGTGAGGCCTCATTCTCCCATCTTCTCTTCATCTCCATATTACATCTTTGCTTCTTGTTAAATAATATACATTTGGAACCAAGCCTTGAAATCGATAGTACCCTTCATGTTCTATGCATGATGATGGGTTAGAAACCATAGGATAGCCTAAGGCTTGTTATGATTTATGCATTTTTAATACATTGTCTTTACATTTATGCACCTTTATATTATGTCTTTAAATTTGTGTCATTTACTTTAAAGTCTTTGCATTTATGTTGAATAAATGAGGGAATGATCAAGTTTGGATGATAAAGTTGCAATCTTTATCATCCAAACCATGAGTCAACCTCAAAATGTCCCTTTGATGATAAAGATTCAATCTTTACCCATCAAAGGTTGATTTTTGGATGTCCCAATAACCTTCCATGGAAGAATCATCCATTTGGATGTTAAAGTTTCCATCTTTAACCATCCAAATGGTGATCTTGGCTCAAAAGCCATGACCATCACCTTTTCTCAATTATTCCCCAATGATTGCCTTGATCACACCCAAAATCCTTGTTTTGGTGTCTAATATAGTGATTAATGGCATATGGATGATTTAATTAATGTTTTGTTGCAAGAAAATAACTGGAAATGATCAAACAGTCCAGTTTCCAGCAGAATGCTCTGTTTCTGCCCGGAACTGGACTGATTCCTGGGAATCTGTTAAAATTCTCAGGAAGACCCTCCCTAGCCGTACGGCTACTTTGTCCAAGGGGCACATTTCCAGTCTAGTCCCCCTTTATCTAGAATGTTTACAAAATAACCATTTCTGTCAAATATTTAACTGTTTTTTGGTAAAGCCAGTTTCTCCCATTTTCAAGAACACACACACACACACTTGCACAATTTTAACAAATTCTAGGGAGACTCGGTTTCTTCCGAGGCGCTTTGGGTGAACTAACGGTTGAGTTCTTCCCAAAGCGTAACCTGACCTCCGAATCCTTTGTCTCTAACCATTTTTCGTTAAGTTTGGGTTTAAAATTAAACTAACGTGGCGACTCCACCGAATGTTGATAAGATCCCATGTTTGATTCTCGAGGGAACTATTTGTTTTTCCCGTGGGTATCTCACAGTGGCGACTCTGTTGGGGAATAGTTTGTTCTCGGACTTCTTTTTAGAAGATTCGGGGGAATTCTTGTGTGGATCAAACTCCCGTCCCCATTTGTTAACTTTGTGCATAGTTTGTGTGTGTTTTATGTTTCTGTTTTGATTTCTGGGAGTGGAACTGTTCTGGAAATGCAATAAACTGGGGCTTGATGATCTGAAGTTGAAAATCTGCAAAAAATAATGGAACTACATCCCTAGCCGTACGGCTGGTTTTGCCGGGCCCACAGAATGTTTCAAGTTAATAGTTTTGTGCAGGGCAGAGACATTCTGATGGTCCCCTTTCTTCTTCTGGTCCAGGTTCAAATTTACAGCCTTGTGTGTGCACATTTGCCTTCGTTTTCTTTGCCAAAAAGGGATTTTCAAAGCTTGGTAATGCACAAATCTTTTGGACATAAAATTAGGTTTTCAAAGCCTCATTGTGCCTTACCCCTTTTTTTAAAAAAAAATTTGTTTCTCAAATTCCTTTGTTGTGCACAACCTTTTTGTACAAATGACTTTCAAAAGGTTGTTGTTCTTGTTGTAAAGTTTTGGTTTCAAAAACCTTTGGTTGTGCACAACCTTTCCATGTACAAAATTTTGATTCTTGCTTATTCATAGCTTTGCTTGATTACTTGTGCAAATTACTTGTTTAAATTGTTTGTCCATGTCTTGTATATGCTCTTGTACATTGCTCACGATATTAAAACGGACTGAAAATTCCTATTTTTGACTCAAAAGGGAACATAGAAGGCTTCACACAACGCGCACTTGACCTTGTGCACGTTCCAAAAACCCTCAAAACCCGGGATGGATGCCACGATGCATCTTGATTGGTGCTCTTGTGCCCTTCTCGCGCGCACGGGTCCATTCCACCTCCCCTTCCGAGCCGAGTCAACCACACATGTCCGTGACACACAAATACCGTGACTTTGGTTGGTTTTTGGTCGAGCTCACGTCATCACGTCCCTAATACGTGTCCAAACGCTAATTATGGCCAAGTTAACGCCCGAGTCACGACTCCTTATGAAAGCAAGTGTGACCAAGGTCATCTTTGACCCGGTCCTTGACTTATGCGTTAATGGTAACCATAATTAACCAAAGTCGTGTATTAAGGATAGGTTGACACCGCGTCATTAAAGCTCTAATGCTTGACCCATCCTAATCATCTTTAAGCCCAAGGCCAAGGTCCGAGATCCCTCATTAAAATGAGGTCATGCCGGAATTTCGTTAAAGCATTATGTTCATCTTAACCTTAGCAAGGGCTTAATTATGATAAGAATGGCCCGTGCGTTGGAACTTTGTGACGCGCTAGATCCTAGGTTTGGTTTCTTTCGGCCGGTGGAAGCTGTGTGCCCTATAGGACCCTCGCCCGGGATAGTCCATCCTTGGGAGTGTGCAATACGGGTGAAAAACGAGGGGTCTATAGGCCTAGTGATGGCCTCCACTGATCCATGATTTAGATTAGTTGCGAAAAAGAAGAGAAATCTTTTCCAATGAATTAGGAATAACATGCGTTTTAAGTGAACAGGAACAAAAAGCATATGATAAATAAAGACAATAAGTTTTCATGTTGTATGAGCCTAAGCCTTTTCCCAAACACTAGCCCAAGTTGATGCCCAAGTCTGAAATGAACCTCCCTCTCCTTCGCAGCTCGTAAGAAGCGGGTCAGAGTTCCGGGTCATCGTCTGGTTAGTGCCGAGTCTGACAGTTCATCAGCAGCTTCAATCAGACTTCTCTGAATGACTAGTCCGGTAGGAAGTAGTAGTGGGGGTGACAACACAGTTGATCCTAATGGGCTCACCAGGGAAGAGTTGGTACAAGCTCTAGAGGCCGCCAGGGCCAGGGAAGAAAGTGTCAGAAAACATCAGGAAGATATGCAGAATAGGGTTGTAGAAGCCATGAGACAGAGAGGGATAGCCATCGTATTTGATATTGATGGAGGTTTTGTGGAAATCACGGAGGAAGAGGAGGTTGAAAATGTGCAAACCCGGGGTTATAACCGAGTTCCTCCTCCCCAAACTTACCCTAATGTGGCGACCTCACGCCCCGCGTTCCAAACCACCATTCACCAAAGTTTGCCCACCACCCAGGTTCCTGTTATCCCGCCGGAAGGATTACCTATGTGCCCGCCCGGATTCAACCCATATGGTCCGATCCCAACAAGTCGAGCACCTTTAGCCCCGGCCACCGCCGGATTGCCACCTCCGGCCTTGTCAACCTCCTCCCAAGGGGTGCCATACCCATTTCACTACCCGGTAGCACAGACCCTTGAAGCCACCACATCATACATTCCAGCAAGTAACCCGGGACATGGGTATGTCTACACTCATGCTCTACCTCAAAGCCTTCCCCTGGTAATACCATCCACCACTGTGCCTCTGACCGTAATGCCAGTGACAACCCAAACCATGGGATCCATCAACTCTAGCCCGCATGTGGACCCTCAAATGGGATGGTTGGTGGAGAAGTTGAAACAAATGGAAGAAAGGTTTGAAGGGATGAACGAGAAGAAGTCCACCTTGGGAATCACCGATCCCGATAAGATTGTTCCCCTCCCTCACAGATTTAAAATGCCAGAGATTGATAAGTTTGATGGAACTGCTTGCCCCCCATTCTCTATCTCGACATACCATCACTCAAAGCTTACCTCCAACTCCAAGCTTACCTCCCACTCAAGCTCCCTACACTTCGCCTCACCCCGGATCCAACATTCCCTATGGGTTACCTCCCGTAAATCCCCAAATACAATACACTCAAAACACCTGTCACGGCCCAAAATCTAGGCTCTATTTTATTAATAATAAATAATTATTATTTATTTATTTGCCTATTTATTTATTTAAATCATTATTTACTTAAATATTTATAAGTGCATTTTATGTTTCATAATATTTATGCCTAGCATTTTATTGGGTCATTGTGCTAGTGTAGAAATGTTGAGTTTTTAATTGTTAGTGGGGAGTAATTGTGTTGTAGATGGGGAGGGGGTCTAATTGTAACTTTTTGAAATAATTCCCTACTCCTTCTCTTCTCCCTCACTCTTCCCCCTCACCCTCATCATCTTCCCAGCAACTCTCTCCCTCTCTCTCCTCCATTTGGGTAAGTTTTCTTCCTCTTCCTTCTCTCTTCATTATCTTCCTCTTCCTCTCATAATCTCTCATTTCTTAAAACTTGAAATGTGTTTAGATCGTCGATAGGATTGCGTAGAATAAAAAATATTCGAATTCCGTCATCTTTGAGAATTTTCAAGTAAGTTGCTTTTCCCCCATTTTTATGCTAAAATGCTCATAACATGTTTCTACAATGCTTTAATTGTTATATTTGAAGTTTGGTTGAGTTTGGAATTGATTTGGAATTTATTTGAGTTTTTGGCTAAAATGGTGATTTTGTGAATGTTGGTTTGATTCTTGGTTTTGGTTGACAAATGGTGTTATTTGGATCCCCATCCTAGTTATAAATCGTTTTGGTACATTTTGGAACTTGTTGGTTGTGTTGATTTTGAGTTGTGGGTGAATTGGGTAAGAAAATGAAGAACCCATTTCTTCCTCCCCGAATTCCAGCAGTTCAGAAGATTGGGCGACCGCCCAAAAATGTCTGGGCGACCGCACATCTATCTGAAAGCTTTTGTTCTTGTTTGAGGGCTTGTTTGGGCGACCGCACAGTCCCTGCTGGGCGGCCGCAGAGACCTCTGAAAGTTTACATTTGTTAATTTGTGTGATTGAAGAATGCGTTTTGGTCTAAGTCTTGGGTGTCCTTCTAGTTGACCTTAGTGATCATTGTAGTACACTCTAGTGATAGAATTGGGTCCTTTGTGATCAAGTTTGTGTTTGAAATTAATTAAGTGTTAATTGAGATTATTGGAACACTTTAATTGTGCGTTGTGGATACATTTCACTTTCTTGGTGACTTCTTGGTATGATTCCCTACTTTGGAATCAATGGTTGTTTATCGTGCTAGTATTTTATTACTTAGCCTTTACGTGAAAGTCCAGCTGGTATTTTGTGTGTGTTTGGGCGATGCGAAACATTATGATGGCACGGCCAAGTCCATTGTGATGTTGACCATTGTTTTGCCCCATTATTACCCTCCTCCAGATTGGCCTTGGATGTGAGAAGAGCTAGCTCCTTTGTGTGCATTTTAGCTTTACTTGGAGCATGACTTTGTGGCATGTCTCCCGTCCCTTGTGACACTTCATTTGGTTATTGGTTCCGGTACCGGGGGGTTTCTCTTCGGCTTTCATGCTATTATGAAGATGATGATTTGTTGATTATTGAAGCTGCGCAGCGATCCTTTATTTGGATGTACCGGTTTGGAAACCTTGGCTAATATCCTTTGTTATGTGTTTATTTCCGCTGCTATCTGATATATGATAATTGCTATGTGTTATGTGATTTATTATGGATTATTGCATCATAGCATGTCATGTAGTTGCATTAGTAACTTATTGAGATTTATCTCACCCCCTTTCTTTTATCTTTGTTTTTCCTTAACCCCCCCATGTGCTAAGGATTAGTCTCGCTGATCACGAGAAAGAGGACGTCGAGTGTGGATACATTCTTTTGGGGAAAGTTGTTATAGGTTGGTTTACATTATATCAATGTGTAACCTTTTGGGGATATTTGTACCAAACATTGACGTCACTAGGATTTGTGTATTTTGTAACTTTGGTGTATAAGCTTATGGAGTTTATATTAGTTTTACTTTATTGTTCAAGTTGATTTACAAAACCTTGTGTTATCATCTTTTGGGTATAAAAGGAAATTTTAATCTCCATTATTTTAGAGTTTATTGTTTAAGTCGACGTCCAGCTCGCGATCTCGGGCCCGCGGGGTTCGTGGTCGCGACAGTTGGTATCAGAGCCATGGTTTGGCTCTAAGTATAAGTCTAGGTGGATTAGTATGACCTAGGAGGGTAGTAGTGTGCGAAGTGATTAACGGTTGGTGTTTTATGCAGGTACTTGGTACAATCGTTCGTAGAAAGAGTGGTGAAGGTAGTACCGGTAATGAAAATCAGAATGACACAAGGGAAGAAGCACGTGCTATGTTTCAAGGCATGTTCGAGGCGGCCATGAAGGTCATACATGATCAAGGTCCGAGGGTAGAGCAAGCACCACCCCGTTATGGTTTGGAGCAATTTCTCAAACTGAAACCGGTTGAATTCAATGGGGAGCCCGATGTTCGGAAAGCTGAGTTGTGGATTGAGTCGATGGAGAAGATTTATGAGGTATTTGGTTGCTCGGATGAGGACAAGGTCCGGTTCGCGTCTTATAAGCTTGTGGGTGCCGCCGAGCATTGGTGGAAAGGGGTCAAAGCTAGTTGGGATGACACTCACACGGTTTATGCGTGGGAGTTGTTTGTGCGCAAATTCAAGGAACATTTCATTCCGGTTGTTGATCAAAACCGAAAGGAGATCGAGCTGCTCAACTTGGAGCAAGGTTTGTTGTCTATAGCTCAATACTCGGCTAAGTTCACAGAATTAGCCCAGTATTGTGACTATTTGGTGACGACCGAGGAACAAAAAGCTATGAGATTCATTCGGGGATTGAAGACCTCCATCCGTACTCAACTTATAGCCCAGAGGATTGTGACATTTCAGGATGCGGTAGACCGTGCCTATCTTATAGAGCAAGATATTGGGGAACATAAGAGGAAGACCGAGGTGGCCAACCCGAGTAAGCAAGGAGCGCAGAGCAAGTCACAACCAAGGATTGATAATCGAGGTAACTTTGGGGGACAATCTTAGTCCCGAGGGCAACCGATCCCAAGGAACCTGGGTACCACTTCTGGGAACCAAGGGAACCAAATTAGGAGACTTTGTTCGTATTGTCAAAAGGAGGGTAATTCTGAGGACCGGTGTTGGAAGAAGCAGGGAAGGTGCACCAATTGTGGTCAAATGGGTCACTTTGTAAAAGATTGCCCGAGAGGTAGAGGACAAGCATCCGGGTCAGGAGTTGGTAATAATCAAGGTCAGAAAAGGGATGCCGCTGGGAAGTCCAAAGTTCAAGGAAAGGTTTATGCCATGAATCAACAACAAGCTACCGATGATCCATCCGTTATTGGAGGTATTGTTTCTGTGTCTAATGTGAGCGCACGAGCGTTAGTAGATCCAGGATCATTTCATTCATACATTTCTGTGCAATTTGCTTCCATGTTAAATGCTGCATTCGAGTCTTTACCGTACGTGCTAGAGGTGTCGACCCCTATAGGAGAATGCTTGATTTCTGATCGAGTCTTTCGTGCTTGTGATGTGGTTATTTGTGGTCGTGTCCTTTGTGCGGATTTGGTAGTTCTTCCTATCCAAGACTTTGATGTCATTTTGGGTATGGATTGGTTGATCAAGTTTCATGCTTCCGTTGATTGCCGTAAGAAAACTGTTACTTTTTCTATTCCCGATGTGCCTAAATTTGTGTTTGAGGCTAATCCTCTGAGTAGAAAGGTTCGCTTAATTTCTTATATGAAAGCGAGAAAATTTTTGCATAGTGGTTGTGAGGGGTATTTGGCTAGTGTTCTTGATACTAGGAAAGAATCCCCTAGTTTGGATAGTGTTCGGGTAGTTCGGGAATTTCCGATGTTTTCTCTACCGAGTATGATATGCCTCCCGATCGTGAGATTGAATTTTGTATAGACCTTTTGCCGGCTACGGCTCCAATTTCGAAAGCACCTTATAGATTGGCTCCCGCAGAGTTGAAGGAATTAAAGGTTCAATTGCAAGAGTTGCTTGATCGAGGGTTTATCCGCCCTAGTGTTTCCCCGTGGGGAGCACCGGTTTTGTTCGTGCGGAAGAAAGATGGTTCGTTGAGATTGTGTATAGATTACCGGAAGTTGAATCAGGTTACGGTGAAGAACAAGTATCCTCTACCGCACATTGACGATTTATTTGATCAGCTTCAAGGGTCCGTGGTTTTCTCTAAACTTGATTTGAGGAGTGGGTACCATCAGTTGAAGGTTCGATCGGAGGATATTCCGAAGACTGCTTTTTGCACTCGTTATGGTCATTATGAGTTCTTGGTTATGCCGTTTGGGTTGACTAACGCGCCGGCAGTGTTTATGGATTTGATGAACCGAGTTTTCCATCCGTATCTTGATTCGTTCGTGGTAGTCTTCATCGACGACATTCTTGTTTATTCGAAATCCCGAGAGGAGCACGAGCAGCACTTGAGGACAGTTTTATCCGTTCTTGCGAGGGAGAAATTATTTGCGAAGTTCAGTAAATGCGAATTTTGGCTCGAGAAGGTTTCTTTTCTGGGCCATGTGATTTCGAAAGACGGGATTTCTGTGGATCCTTCAAAGATTGAAGCTATAGTGGATTGGAAGAGACCCGAATCAGTGACAGAGATTAGAAGCTTTCTTGGTTTAGCCGGGTATTACAGAAGATTTATTGAGGGGTTTTCGAGGATTGCTACTCCGATGACGCAGTTGACCCGGAAGAATGTCCCGTTTGTATGGACTGAGAAATGTGACAAGAGTTTCGAGGAATTGAAGCAGAGGTTGACTACCGCACCGATCTTGACTTTGCCTAATGGGAGCGATGGCCTAGTGATTTACAGTGATGCTTCGAAAGAGGGTTTGGGTTGTGTGTTGATGCAGAATGGGAGAGTAATTGCTTATGCTTCGAGGAAGTTGACCCCTAGTGAACAGAATTACCCCACTCATGATATGGAGTTGGCTGCGATAGTATTTGCGTTGCATAAGTGGAAGCATTACCTTTATGGGGCGAAGTTTGAAATTTTTACCGATCACAAGAGTTTAAAGTACCTTTTCTCCCAGAAAGAGTTGAATAATAGGCAACGCCGATGGATGGAATTATTGAAGGATTATGATTGTACGATTTCTTATCACCCGGGAAAGGCTAATGTGGTAGCCGATGCGATTAGTAGGAAATCTTATGTGGCTTCGATGATGGTTCGGGAATGGAAAATGCTTGAGGATGTTCGAGATTGGTCTCCTCGTGAATCGGGACATGGGGCTATTTTTGTGAATATTTGGCTGTCTCCGACCCTAAATCAAAGAATAAAGGAAGCTCAGAAAGAGGATCCCGAGTTGGTGAAGATAATGGGTAAATTGAAGGAAAAGAACTTCGAGGATTTTTCTTTGAGTTCGAGTGGAGTTTTGACTTTCCGTGGTCGTTTGTGCGTACCCGA
The DNA here is from genome assembly GCA_026119855.1 of Campanula takesimana. NCBI lineage: Eukaryota > Viridiplantae > Streptophyta > Magnoliopsida > Asterales > Campanulaceae > Campanula > Campanula takesimana. The sequence continues at coordinate 266,735 of JAOWBW010001267.1, forward strand.
TGTTGGTGGAATAAAGAGGCAAGTTTTAGATGAGGGTCACAAATCGAGGTATACTATTCATCCGGGCAGTACGAAGATGTATCAGGATTTGAAGCAACATTTTTGGTGGATTAATATGAAGAGGGAAATAGCCGAGTATGTTTCGAAGTGTTTAACTTGTCAGCAGGTCAAAGCCGAGCATCAGAGACCCGCGGGACTACTTCAGCCGTTAGAGATTCCCGAGTGGAAATGGGATCATGTGACTATGGATTTCGTTACGGGACTACCTCGTACCCGTAGGAAGTATGACAGTGTTTGGGTAATAGTGGACAGATTGACCAAGAGTGCCCATTTCTTGCCTATTGACATCAGATATTCGATGGAGAAGCTTGCGACCCTTTACATTGATGAGATTGTTAGATTGCATGGGGTTCCGGTTAGCATTGTGTCAGATCGAGACCCGAGGTTTACTTCTAGATTCTGGAAGGCGTTTCAGGAAGCTTTGGGTACAGATTTGCGATTCAGTACGGCTTTTCATCCTCAGACCGATGGTCAATCCGAGAGGACTATTCAGATTTTGGAGGATATGTTGCGAGCTTGTTCGATAGACTTCTCCGATTCTTGGGATTCACATTTACCGTTAGTGGAATTCTCTTACAACAACAGTTATCAGGCTAGTATCGAGATGGCACCGTTTGAGGCCTTGTATGGAAGAAAGTGTAGATCGCCTATTTGTTGGGATGAGGTCGGTGAAGCGAAGATCGTGGGTATTGATTTGCTTCAGGATTCGGTTGAAAAGGTTAGAGTTATCCGGAATCGATTGAGAACAGCCCAGAGTCGACATAAGAGCTGTGCAGATAACCGAAGGCGAGATCTTAGTTTTCAGACCGGTGATTTTGTGTTCTTAAAAGTATCTCCGAAGGTGGGTATTCGTAGGTTTGGGAAGAAAGGCAAATTGGCTCCGAGGTTTATTGGTCCGTTCGAAATTTTGGGAAAGGTTGGACTTCTTGCATATCGTCTTGCGTTACCGCCATCTTTGGATCGGTTACATAATGTTTTCCACGTTTCTATGCTTCGGAAGTATGTTCATGATCCATCTCACGTGTTACCGAGTGTACCGGAGGATATAGAGCCCGATATGACTTATGAGGAACGACCGGTCTGGATCCTTGATTCTAAAGTCCAAGAGTTGAGGAGCAAAAGCATTGCGTTGGTTAGAGTTCTTTGGAGGAATCATAATATCGAGGAGTCGACGTGGGAGCTCCGAGATGAGATCGAGAGGAAATTTCCGTGGCTTTTTAAATTCGGGTAAGTCTCGTTAAAATTCGGGTCGAATTTTCTTTAAGGGGGAGTGACTGTCACGACCCGAAATCTAGGCTCTATTTTATTAATAATAAATAATTATTATTTATTTATTTGCCTATTTATTTATTTAAATCATTATTTACTTAAATATTTATAAGTGCATTTTATGTTTCATAATATTTATGCCTAGCATTTTATTTGGGTCATTTGTGCTAGTGTAGAAATGTTGAGTCTTAATTGTTAGTGGGGAGTAATTGTGTTGTAGATGGGGAGGGGGTCTAATTGTAACTTTTTGAAATAATTCCCTACTCCTTCTCTTCTCCCTCACTCTTCCCCCTCACCCTCATCATCTTCCCAGCAACTCTCTCCCTCTCTCTCCTCCATTAGGGTAAGTTTTCTTCCTCTTCCTTCTCTCTTCATTATCTTCCTCTTCCTCTCATAATCTCTCATTTCTTAAAACTTGAAATGTGTTTAGATCGTCGATAGGATCGCGTAGAATCAAAAATATTCGAATTCCGTCATCTTTGAGAATTTTCAAGTAAGTTGCTTTTCCCCCATTTTTATGCTAAAATGCTCATAACATGTTTCTACAATGCTTTAATTGTTATATTTGAAGTTTGGTTGAGTTTGGAATTGATTTGGAATTTATTTGAGTTTTTGGCTAAAATGGCGATTTTGTGAATGTTGGGTTTGATTCTTGGTTTTGGTTGACAAATGGTGTTATTTGGATCCCCATCCTAGTTATAAATCGTTTTGGTACATTTTGGAACTTGTTGGTTGTGTTGATTTTGAGTTGTGGGTGAATTGGGTAAGAAAATGAAGAACCCATTTCTTCCTCCCCGAATTCCAGCAGTTCAGAAGATTGGGCGACCGCCCAAAAATGTCTGGGCGACCGCACATCTATCTGAAACCTTTTGTTCTTGTTTGAGGGCTTGTTTGGGCGACCGCACAGTCCCTGCTGGGCGGCCGCAGAGACCTCTGAAAGTTTACATTTGTTAATTTGTGTGATTGAAGAATGCGTTTTGGTCTAAGTCTTGGGTGTCCTTCTAGTTGACCTTAGTGATCATTGTAGTACACTCTAGTGATAGAATTGGTCCTTTGTGATCAAGTTTGTGTTTGAAATTAATTAAGTGTTAATTGAGATTATTGGAACACTTTAATTGTGCGTTGTGGGTACATTTCACTTTCTTGGTGACTTCTTGGTATGATTCCCTACTTTGGAATCAATGGTTGTTTATCGTGCTAGTATTTTATTACTTAGCCTTTACGTGAAAGTCCAGCTGGTATTTTGTGTGTGTTTGGGCGATGCGAAACATTATGATGGCACGGCCAAGTCCATTGTGATGTTGACCATTGTTTTGCCCCATTATTACCCTCCTCCAGATTGGCCTTGGATGTGAGAAGAGCTAGCTCCTTTGTGTGCATTTTAGCTTTACTTGGAGCATGACTTTGTGGATGTCTCCCGTCCCTTGTGACACTTCATTTGGTTATTGGTTCCGGTATCGGGGGGTTTCTCTTCGACTTTCATGCTATTATGAATATGATGATTTGTTGATTATTGAAGCTGCGCAGCGATCCTTTATTTGGATGTACCGGTTTGGAAACCTTGGCTAATATCCTTTGTTATGTGTTTATTTCCGCTGCTATCTGATATATGATAATTGCTATGTGTTATGTGATTTATTATGGATTATTGCATCATAGCATGTCATGTAGTTGCATTAGTAACTTATTGAGATTTATCTCACCCCCTTTCTTTTATCTTTGTTTTTCCTTAACCCCCCCAGGTGCTAAGGATTAGTCTCGCTGATCACGAGAAAGAGGACGTCGAGTGTGGATACATTCTTTTGGGGAAAGTTGTTATAGGTTGGTTTACATTATATCAATGTGTAACCTTTTGGGGATATTTGTACCAAACATTGACGTCACTAGGATTTGTGTATTTTGTAACTTTGGTGTATAAGCTTATGGAGTTTATATTAGTTTTACTTTGTTGTTCAAGTTGATTTACAAAACCTTATGTTATCATCTTTTGGGTATAAAAGGAAATTTTTATCTCCATTATTTTAGAGTTTATTGTTTAAGTCGACGTCCAGCTCGCGATCTCGGGCCCGCGGGGTTCGGGGTCGCGACAACACCCATGTCTCACCATTCACACCGATCATGCCTCAACCATCACTCCCACGATATCTTCCTAATTGTTGGGTTTCGGAGTAACATGCGCAGCAGAATTACGCATTTAAAATTTAATGAAACCTAAAGCCCATAGATCCATTCATATGATTAAGTCAAATACAACATAATGAATACTAGAATACTAACCCTTGATGCCTTTGATTTTGCAACCTTGAATTTGATAGAGACTTGAAAACTTGATCACGATCATAGCAAGAATCACGAACTTTGAAGATGATAATTTTCACCCTCTAGTGGTATCCACACCACGAACGAATATCAAGAACACTTGATCTTGGTTGCTAGACCAAAATTGTGAAACACGTTTTCACAATTAATATGAACTATATGGAATATTATTTGTGTATTATTTTGTTCTTCAATCTAGGATGTCTTAGAACAAAATAAAAGCTCTCTCAAACTTTTGAGATCTGCACAAAAGCATTAGCTTTGATTCTGGCCGAATTTGCTGTTTATATACAAGTTAGACCTATTCCAAATAGGAAACTTGTGTCTAAACCCGTCCAAAATTATTTTCCAAATCAAATCAGGAAAACCAGTCCCGACATGGGTGAGGCCGCCCAAAACCACCTGTGCGGCCGCACATCTATCTGGAAGGTTCTGGTACTATTTGACCCAAATTGTGCGGCCGCCCAACCCATCTTGTGCGGTCGCACACTTGTCCAGATTCCCATAGTTCCAAAATTCCAATATAATCCTATTTAAGATTCGTTCTATTGTGTGTGACCCTCTAGGATTATACTAAGTGGCAATGGGTTCAAACATGAACCATAAGATATGATTGGTTCTAGCAAACCGTCATACCTACCCAAATAGTATAACTAATACAAGTTCGCATTCCTTTAGAACATGTCATAATCCCTTTGTCCACGATGTCATTGAACACAAGTCATGGTCAATAAGTCAACTTGTATTGTTCAATACTTTCTCGATTCCGAATATGTTGATAATCCAAATGACATTGATCCCAATCAATCCATTGAGTTTGGCCAAACATTTTCATCAACATCATTCCTTCGAGGGGCCCAGCTTGACATCTCTCCGAAGAAGGACAAATCCAATTAGGTTATTATTCTTCCCTACTCGAATCCGATTATGCCAATCATACCCTTTATAACTACCGTGTTAAGGCAGCGCTTGAATATGTCAAATATAATCTTCATCAAGTGGAAGACTATAATAACTTCATGTCTAAGGATTCAAATGACATAACTAATATGAGATTTATATATGACATAGACCATGACATAAATCTCATACAGCGGGTCATGTCCAGTACCTTGTTCCAAACAAGTACCTATAAATCTAATATGATCATCCCATGATCATTTAGCTTTTATTCTAGTGCTTAACAAGCTCTAGGGACAAAGATTATTATAAGCAAACATGAGCCAACAATAATAATCTTATTATCTCTTTATCATCATGAATAAAATGATAACTTATAAACGTTAACAAACGTGCCTAGGGCACCAACACCAACAATCTCCCACTTGCCCTAGGCCCAATCTCTAGGTATCCAATACCCATGGACCCAACATGACCATCATGTCTTAGCTTGTGGAAGTCCCATTGTTTAGCGTGTCCGTAACGTTATCATTAGTAGGTACTTTGCATATATGTACGTCTCCTTATCAACGATTTCTCGAACGATAAGAGAACGCTAAGTATGTGTTTGGATTTAGGATGTGCCCTTGGTTCCTTTGCTTGATCAATAGCACCACTATTATCACTAATATGGTCTATTAGGTTAGCAATACTAGGAACCATCTTAAGTTCACCAATGAACTTCTTAATCCAAACAACTTCCTTTGCAGCATCCTATGCAGCGATATTCTTAGCTTTAGTCATTGAATTAGTGACTGTACTTTGCTTGGAACCATTCCAACTTACAGTTCCACTATTTGACATATGCACAAAAACTGATTGCGATCTATTATCATCTTTGTTGGTTTGGAAGCATGCATCCGAGATCATTTTCCATACTTTCATAGATCATAAACGAATCTTTAGTCCTTCTAAAGTACTTTAAGACTCGCTCTCATAGCCATCCAGTGAATCTCACCAGTGTCGGATTGATATCTACTCATCATGCTCCAAGCATTAGATATATCCGGCTTAGTACTTATCATGGCATCATGGATCCAATTGCCGAAGCAAATGGCATCTCACTCATTTTCTCATGCTCATCTTTTGTCTTAGGACATTGAGTCTTGCTTAGAGAAACTCCAAGTAACACTGACAAATGTCCTCTCTTAGAATTTTCCTTACGGAATCTTCTTATGACTTTGTCAATGTATGTACACTGGCTTTAAACCATTTAGCTTCCTTGATCTATCTCCATAGATCTTAATGCCAATGACTTATGCGGCTTCATCCATATTCTTCATTGCGAAACACTTTCTTAACCAAATCTTTACATATTAAAGTGTAGGAATGTCGTTTCCAATGAGCAATATGTCATCCTCATATTAAATAAGGAATAGAACCATGCTCCCACTAATCTTCTTGTATATACAAGATTCATCTTCGTTCTTGATCAAGCCAAACTTTATGACTTATCAAAACGGAGATTCCAACTCCCAAAAGCTTGCTTCAATCCATCCAATGAATCTTCGCAACTTTCATACCTTTTAGAATTTCTTGACTATCAAACCTTTAGGTTGTATCCAATACATCCTTAAGTGAGTCCCGTGAGGAACGCTTGTTTTGACATCATTTTGTCAAATTTCATATTCCAAATATGAACTGTTGGTGTTATGCCCTAGGCATGTTGTTTGTAAAACAAATGATATTATTTATAAAGATATTGAACGTTTGATTATTATGTCTTTTGCATGTTTATTATAATAATCCCCGTCCCTGATAATTATGATTAATTATTAGTATAAGTTTAATAGATAATCATATGATGATTATGGTGTATGGGATACAATTAGACTTATGGGTATTTGTTGGAGAACAAATACTGGACTGAACCCTATGAGATTTATGTCATGGTCACAATGTCATAATTAAGTCTCATATAGTTGTATCACTGGAATCTTTAGACCTGAGGTTATTACAGTCTTCCACATGATGAACATTACGTTTGACATATTCAAACGTTATCCCTAACCGGATAACCATAAAGAATATGATTGGCATAATCGGAATCATGTAGGGAAGAGTAATAAGCCAAGATGGGATTTGTTCCTCGTCAAGAGAGATGTCAAGCTTTGGCCACTCGATGAATGGTATTGATGAAATGCATGGCTGTGCTCAAATAAGATTTGTATTATCAATACATTCGGGATTGAGAAAGCATTGAACAAATGTAAGTTGACCATTGACCATGGCTTACGTTCAATAGACATCGTGTAACAAAGAGATTGTGTTATGTTCTATTTTAGGAAACTTTGGAGTTCAAAGTTATACTAATTGGGTAGTCATAATGGCTTGCTAGAGTCCGCTTATGACTTACGAGGTTTGACTGGTTCGGACTCGTTGCCAACTTAGTATAATCCTATTGGGTCACACACGCAGAACGGATAATTAAAAGGAGAGAAAAACGAAGTAAAACGGGTCCTGCCTAAAGGATCCGTACGACTGAATCTGGATGCTTCCAGAAACATCCGTACGGATGGTTTTGCCGGCAGAATCAGTTTTTAGGAAAACTCTTGTTAAACAAGAAATCCTAAGTCCTAAAGGGTTTCTGAAACCCCTTGAATATAAATACATACTGACGGGAATTGTTCCCTAAGTAGTTGATTTGATCATTTCCAAAGTCTTTCTTAGAGAAAGAAATCACACATTATATTCTTGGGTTATTGTGATTGATTAATCTCAATTATCAAGTCACAATAATAGTTAGGAGCTTTGAAGAATCGTTCTTCAACATCGTTGATCAATCCGAAGACCTAGCAGTCAAGTTCAAGAAGGCGTTCTTGAAATCTGTTCGTTGTGTGGATCACCGGTAGAGGGCGTTTGTCTTAACGCTTAATCCAAGTTTTACATAACGATCTACAAGGGTTAGTTTCCTTCATCTTGTTATTATGAATTATTGTTCATAGCGGATCTAGGCTATTGGGTGTTATTCATGTCTATCTTCCGCTGCGCATGATTGCACGAAACCCAACAGTGGTATCAGAGCCCCGTTGATGATCAATAATTCTAATATTATCATGATATAATTATTTAATGCGATTATTTAATTGGTATGATCATGAGATAGATGAATTTATGTGATGAATTTTATATGAAATATAAAATATGCATGCTAGTTGATGTGGTTGTAATATTGATTTGATTAATATGTATGATTGCATGCTTAGATTATCATGTTGTAATTGGATTATTTTATTGATAATCTTGATCTAATTTGTATGTGGAATAAATTGGTTATCGAATATATGAATTAGATGGGTTAAAATTCATAATCTGCAATTTCATGTTTTTGTAATCTGATTATGTATAAACACGATATTAAGATTGATCGAATTTCTGAAATCTGAAAAATATGAAAAAAAACTGGGATTCTACCTAAGAATCCGTACGGATGGTTTGGGAGCCTCCAAACAAATCCGTACGGATGGTTTTGGTTCACTCCCAGATTTCATTATGACTTCTCATGTTCAGATTGTTCTGCAAATTGTCTGCAGAATTCGAACCTGGAAACATAAACTGGTTTCAGACGGCTGGTTTTCGAAACCGTGTTTCCTGAAACAGTTATCTGTTAAGAATTCAGAGTAGTTGCAGAAATCAGAGTTCTAAAGAGTTTAGAATTGCTATAATCTGTGAGATTAAGAGACATTGAAAGGGTCTTGAGACATGTGACCAATCTATACGGGAATGTGGATGCCTTTTGGCTTAGTTTCGACCGTTAGAGAAGTTGCTTGGTTTCTTGATCTTAGTACGGGAATGTGGATGCCTTTGGCTTAGTTTCGACCGTACGTTTTGTGCTCTCAATTTCAAGATGCTCTGCGGATGCAGTTCCAGAATCCTGAAGAGTTCAGTGTTTCTGAGATATGCATAACTATCCATACGGATGAATCTGGATGCTTCCAGAAACATCCGTACGGATGGTTTGGGTTATACTGACTCTGATTTGTTTCAGATGGCTGGTTGTTAAACCATATTTCCTGAAACAGATTCAATTCAGAAGTCCAGACTGTTAATGAGATCAGAATCTTAAAGGAGTTTAAGATTGGAGAAATCTCATGATTTCAGACTTTTATCCCTAACTAGCGCAACTAATGTCACATAAATTAATTCGGATAATGATTAACTTTATGTGTGTGAACCTTCTAAAATTTAAGTTTCGTGCCAACCCATGATTAAGACTCTTGGGATTACATGGGTAATTTATGCGCGCTCTAACCCTCGCGAGGTGCATTGATTTTATTCATGTATGAACAAGATGAGTGAAAGAGTGGTTCCTATGCGTTTAAAGTGGGTTGACTTAATTAGGCTATCAAAAGAGTTTTGGGCCTAAGGCACAGATGAGATTCAAAACATGCTTGACATAAGATGTCTTGATATAATCTCATAAAAGATCTAAGAGTCATATATGATATGATTGATAAGGAGTTATCTACCTAAATAATTTAATTTTATGCATCTTGCCCTCGCGGACGTAAAATTAAATGATATATGGATCTTAGCCCATTTAAATTATATTATACATTGAATGTATATGAAGGTTATATAATTTAGTGGGAGTATTTGTGAAATATAATATTTTAATATCTTAATTAAGTTGGTACTTATATTAATGATATGTTTGCATAATTGTAGATAATGGCACAAATACAAATTTATCACTGCGATCTATCCTTGAGAAGGAAAAGCTTCAAGAAAATGGAGCTAACTACACGGATTGGATCCGTAGCCTTAGAATTGTTCTAAAGCATGAGGACAAGCTCTATATTCTTGAAGAGCCCGTTCCTGAAGAAGAACCTGCTTCTAATGCACCCAAGGATGAGAGAAACGCCTACAAGAAACATGTAAATGATTCTCGTGAGGTAGGTTGTCTTATGCTTGCGGCCATGTGTTCAGAGCTTCAGAAGACTCTTGAGCACTTGGAGGCATTTGACCTTGCTGCTTCGTTGAAAGATATGTTTCAAGAACAAGCAAGCAAAGAGAGGTTCGACAACTATAGCTGCACTGGTCTCATGCAAGATGACGCGAAGGACAGTCTGTGAGCCCTCATGTTTTAAAGATGAAGGCTTACTTTGAGAAACTAGAAAGGCTAGGCATCCAATTGATGTTGAGTTGGCTACCGATTTTATTCTTAATTCATTGCCAAAAGCTATAACCAGTCGTTATGAACTTTAATATGCATGGGATGGATAAGACATTGTCTGAATTGCATGGGATGCTTAAGCAGGCAGAAAAAGAAAATCGGTAAAGAGGCCGCTCCTTGTACTCATTGTATCTAAAGAAGGAAATGGCTCAAAAGGCAAAAAGGGTAAGGCAAAAGTTGTCAAACCCAGATAGCAAGGCAATTGTTGCCAAACGCTAATGTGGCTAAACCTGCTTCCCAAAAGGATGCAATCTGTTTCCACTGAAATGAGATTGGTCATTGGAAACGAAATTGCAAGGTTTACAAGGAAGAGTTAAAGAAGAAGAAGAGCAGTGGGGACTGCGTCTACTTCAGGTATCTATGTTATAGATATTCTACTTTCTACTTCTAGTTCCTGGGTATTAGATATCGGATGTGGATCTCACATTTGTTTGAATGTGCAGGCACTAAGGAATAGGAGGCTACTCAAAGATGGCGAAGTGGACCTACGCGTGGGGAATGGAGCAAGAGTTGCTGCATTAGCCGTAGGAACATATGATGTCATTTTACCTAGCGGATTAATTCTTGTTTTGAACAATTGTTATTACGTTCCGGATTTGAGTAGAAATATTATTTCAGCTTCTTGTTTGGATAATGAAGGTTATAGTTTTCTTATTAAAATAAGAAGTTTTCATTTATTTAAATGATATGCTTTATTGTACTGCATGTTCATTTAATGGCCTTTATGTTCTTGATGTTGAGAATGAAAATAATGAGAATATTTATAATGTAAATAAGAAATCCAAACCTAATGATGTAAATCATACTTATTTGTGGCATTGCCGTCTTGGTCATATTAATGAGAAGCGTATCTCAAAACTCCATGGGGACGGACTTTTAGATTCACATGATTTTGAATCATATGAAACTTGTGAGTCTTGTTTACTTGGAAAGATGACTAAGGCACCTTTTACTAAGAGTAGTGAAAGGGCTAGTGACTTATTGGGACTCATACATACTGATATTTGTGGACCAATGAGCAGCAGTGCTAGGGGGAGGATATCAATACTTCATAACTTTTACTGATGATTTTTAGTATATATGGCTATGTCTACTTAATGAAGCATAAAAGTGAATCTTTTGAGATATTTAGAATATTCAAAATGAAGGTACAGAATCAACTTGGTCAAAACTATTAAAGCACTTCGATCTGATCGTGGTGGAGATATTTAAGCCAAGAATTTGACAATCATCTTAAAGATTGTGGAATTGTTTCACAATAACTCCACCTGGAACACCACAATGGAATGGTGTGTCTGAGCGGAGAAATAGGACCTTATTGGATATGGTCCGCTCCATGATGAGTCAAGTTGATCTTCCTTTATCCTTTGGGGGACATGCACTAGAAACTGCTGCTCTTACACTAAATAATGTTCCAACAAAATCTGTTCCAAAGACTCCATATGAGATGTGGAAAGGAAAAGAAGCCTAATCTTTCTTTTATGAAGATTTGGGGGGTGAGAGGATATGTCAAGAGATGATCTCTGACAAACTCGCACACAAATCTGATAAATGTAATTTTGTGGGCTATACCTAAGGAAACTAAGGATACTACTTTTACCAACCGCACAGACAACAAAGTGTTTGTTGCACGAGATAGTGCTTTTCTAGAGAAAGAGTTTCTCTCCAAAAGAACTAGTGGGATTAAAATTAGTCTTGAGAGGTTCAAGAACCGCAAATTACATGGAACCCATGATTGGATCTGACAAGGTTCACAAGGAGTTGTGGAACCTATCAGAATACTCATGTTCCTCGCAGAACTGTAGGATACGATCCGAACCTGAGAGATATGGATTTCTCATGACGGATAGTAATGAAGTGGAAGTCATAGTTGATGATGAACCTACTTCCTATCAAGAAGCGATGTCCGCTCCTGATTCAGATAAATGGCTTAGAGCCATGGAATCTGAAATTAAGTCCATGTATGACAATCAAATTTGGAACTTTGATTGATGCGCCCAAAGGTATAAAACCATAGGATGCAAGTGGGTTCACAAAGAGAAAACTAACATGGATGGAAAGGTGCATACTTATAAGCTAGACTTGTAGCGAAAGGCTATAGGCAGATTCATGGAATCGACTATGATGAAAACCTTTTCGCCCGTAGCAATGATCAAGTCTACAAGAATTTTACTTGCCATAGCGCATATATTTTGACTATGAGATATGGAAATGGATGTCAAAACAACGTTCCTTAAAGGAACATACTTGAGGATGTTTATATGGACACAACCTGAAGGTTTTGTAATTCCAGAAAATTCTAATAAAGTATGCAAATTGCAACGATCCATTTATGGATTGAAGCAAGCCTCTAGGAGTTGGAATCTTCGGTTTGATGAATCGGTCAAAGAGTTTGGCTTCATCAAGAACGAAGATGAACCTTATGTATACAAGAAGATTAGTGGGAGCGTAGTATTATTTCTAGTACTATATGTTGATGACATATTTCTCATTGGAACGACATTCCTGCACTACAGTCTGTAAAGACTTGGCTAGGAAAGTGTTTCTCAATGAAAGATATGGGAGAAGCCGCTTATATCCTTGG
>JAOWBW010001267.1:279181-371005 GCA_026119855.1 Campanula takesimana
TTGTGTCATGGCGTTGATTGAGACGCCGGAGAGAGTGGAGTCTGGTAGACCATGCTGACTTGTGTGGACGGGCTCACCTTTTCTGTGGATAGTGATGTTTTCAGCCATTACGGTCACTATTTTCATCACCATTTCGATCTTGACACATTGGTGGAGAGTTGACGGTACGGAATTAGCACTATGAATCCATGGTCGACCCAACAGTAAGTTGAACGAGGCCGGATATCAAGCACTTGGAATGGAACGGACATGACCATGCTCCAAACTCAATGTCTATTCGACGTCATACCCATGACTGTACGGGCGGTGCTGTCATAACCTCGGATTACTTGAGTAAAGGTTTAAATCAGAATCCTTAAGCCCCAGTATGCCCATGATTCTACCAGGCATGAGATTGAGCGCGGAACCACCGTCCACTACTCTTGAGACGGGCCTCCCCCTTGCTCGTACTTTGAGGTAAATAGCTTCGTTGTGGTCGGAACCAAACGGTGGAAGGTCATGTCGGCAAAGGTGATGACGTTGCTAAAAATGAATGTGACCAATCATTGCCGTGAGGTCCTCGGGAGTAGTATCGGAGAAACTGATGTATCATCGAGATTGCGGATGACAAGATCTCGGTGTTTCTTCGAGGATGCAATGAGGTCCAAATAGAGATGTTGGCTTGAGTTTTCTTGAGTTGGACAAGTAGAGGATCTTCGGGAGTGTTCGAGCTTGCGGCCTTTGAGAGAGGAGGCTCGGTGCGGAAGTGGAAGGTTGCTTGCTATGACTCGACCGGATCGAGTTAGCATGTTGACGTTCCCATCTTGCTTCTTTTTCCTATTCTCTAGTACTTCCCTCATTACTTCATCATAGTCACTACATAACAAGAATTGTCAAGTTTATTCATAACATTGGGCCCCCATTCACAATTGGGATTGAATGAGTGGTCCCCTCGAGTTCTCCTATCTCTATTACATTGACATGCTCGTCATTAGTCACTACAAATTCTTTCTTATCTATGAGATCTTGAATGACATTGCGGAGAACGAAGCAATCCTCGGTGGTGTGGCCACTATATTGGTGATAGCCACAATATTTGTGGTGAGCATGATTGGAATGGATCGTCTTGGGTTGGTACCCTTGCACGGGTGTGACTTGACCCTTTGCCTTGAGGACCTCGAACACTTCGGTTTGAGTCATGCCTTGGAGGGCGTGTACACGGTCACTTCGGGACTTCTTCCCTTGAGGTGGAGGAACCTTTTGTGTATTCCCCTTGTCAATAGTGACGGCGTTGACCGAGGCCTCTTTTGTGGAGTTGGAAGCGGCCTTGTAGCGGTAAGTAGGAGTGGACTTCTTATCTCCTTGAGCAAGTCATCCATGCGTACCCCCGCCTCATACATTTGGAGAAGTCGGAGTAGCAAGCCCCACTTAGGTGAGTGCGGAGATCAATCTTGAGACACTTGAGAATATGTCCATTTGCTCTTTTGTGTTCGGCCTCTCAACAATTTCAGAGAGTTTGTCATTACATCTCCTTGTGAAGTCGATGAAGGACTCATTGTCTCATTGAGTAGTGTTCTCTAGCTCTTTCCTTGTGGGCCGGTGATGGTGTTGCCTTGGTATTGGTTCTTGAAGGCAAGCATGGCGGAGTCCCAATCAAGACGGACAGTGAGCGGGAGAGTAGCATACCAATTTTTTCGCGCCCCTCGAGAGTGAGAGGAAAGCATTGAGCCATCACCTTGGTGGAGACCTTCTTGGAACCATTCCCAAATATAAGTCTCAATGTGAGCCATAGGACAAGAGTTGCCCTTGAATTTGCTTATGTCGGGCATCTTGAACTTATCGGGAAGAGCGGCCATAGTACTCATGAGGATGGATGATTGATAAAGGCTTGTGTCGGAGCCTTTCTCCATGTTGAGCCCATTGAATTTTTGGTCGATGTAGGCCATGATAGAATCCACCATTTTGGCTCATTGTTCTCGGAACTTGGTTCCCCCATTTTCTTGGTGCGGGTGTTGACATAAGGACTCTTGAACAAACCCTCGGTCCATTCGGATTCATCATCATTGTTCTTGTTCTTTCCCTTGGCAAGGTTTGTGAGCTTTTCTTTCATTAGCTCCATTTCGGCCTCGTGGGCCTCCCTTTGGCTGTCAAGGTGGGATTGCCAAATGTCGTCTTTGCTTTGTGCCTCCTTGTTAAGGGTGGAGACTTGCTCTTGGAGGAGTTGGACCATAGTTGAGAGCTGTTCGAGAGACATGGTGTTGCTGCTGCCGGTCATGGTTGATGTTGGAGCTGTTGGAGTGATCTCTTCACGGACTAACCGATTTGCTGAATCCCGATAGACTTTGTAAGTACCAATTGAACCTGTATTGCAGAAGAGGCCTTTGTCAGTCTTGAGTAACACTTGCGGTCCATGAAGAGGCTTAGAACACACAGTTGGGCACACGACTCGAACCACATAAGAAAGACCTTCTTTTTTTTTAAGTCGGAGGAATGAATCCCTTTTGGGGTTTCTAAGAAAATAATGGAATCGTCACACTAGTATATAGACCATCTCGCGGTCCCATATACTCATCGGATTCCATCGCGCTTGTGAATCCTACATGTATCGGGATTAAACTAAATTAATGTAGTAAAGCATACATGCGGGGACGGGTTTTTATTTTCGTCCAAAATAACCACTTTTGGGGACGGATTTTTATTGCGTCCCTTTCAACAAGTTGGCATGTATGATTTGAAGACATTAGTTTAGGGAAATCTCGGTACATGGAAACCGACTTGAGTCACGGAGTGTTAGACCCTAACTAGAATTTGTGTGGTTTGTGCTTGGCTTGAATATGAGGCTCAAAGGTCACCCCCGGCATGTAGTCTTGAACTACGCCACAGGCTGAGGTTTACCGCTTCGAAAGAGCCAAGGTCTGGTGGAGCTTGAAACTTTCTAGGACGGGCCTCGACGGGTTTGGGGTTGGACTTGTGCGACTCGATGGTGAGCAGTTCATAGGAATATGTGCATGTAGTGTGAGGTCTAACAAGTGACAAATTTTTATTATTTTTTTTTTTTTTGAAAAGAAAGAAAAACACACAAAACACATAAGCACATAAAATTACAACTCTCGAATCACCCGTGTGACCGGTAAATAAAACACAAAATTAAAACAGTCCGAGGGTTCAATTCTGTTCTGATGCAGGCAACTGTGCCCACACCCCACTGTTCTGCTCAGTCACTGAAACCTGTTTCTGTTCTGGGAATCAACCCAGAAGCGTGCGCCTCTGAGTGCTGATATGGGACGCGCGCGCATGTCGAAATGCTTATGGGAGGCGCGCGCTTCTGGGGCACACCTGTCAGAATGTCAGACTTTGGACTCAGGGGATTGCCCTGGTCCTATGTTCATATTGTAACCCCTGCGGAAGTGATTAGTGCAGAATAACAGAAGAAGAAGATGAAGAACATGAAGAAGTGGGCGATTCTGGTTCTTGATGCGGGATGCGCGCGCCTTAGGTTTAAAAGGCCAGGACGCGTGCGCATCCCCCATCAGGAAACAGAATGCCCAGAAAAGATGTAGATTTTGATCAGAATGCAAGTTTAACCCTCAAATATCCCCAGCGGAGTCGCCACTGTAGATACCCCGGGAAACCACGGCTTTAGGCTCGAGCGCGCGGGTCTTCCTAGGATGTCTAACTTGTTTTTAGAGTCGCCACCTATGTTTTGAGGAACATAAGAAAAACCTATTGATTGTAGCCTAAGTTTGATTACGAAAACAGAGATTCTTTGTTTTGAGGTTCGGGGGTTAGGTTACGAGATGGGAAGTACCGAAACACCCATCTCGCCCAACTTAAGTTGGTCTTGCTTGATCAAAATCTACATGAATGAAAATGTTCTTCTTCTTCTTCTTTAAGTCATAAAAAGGGGGTTTTAAAATAGGATTTGGAATGTAGGAGATAACTCCTTAACCAACCTCAATGAGATGAGGTGATCATTAGAGTCATGTCCCAAAATGATTTGGGTGATTGCACATTTGATTAAAGTAAAAGAGAGAGAGAGGAGATGAAGTAGAAAAGAAAGGAAAAGATGGACTTTTACCTACAATTCGAAGACCTTCAAATGTTGCTTGAAGAAATCCTTGGAGAACCTTTAGAAAAGTGATTTTGGTATAGTTTTGTAAGTTCAATCTTTTTGTTCTTTTCGATTGGGTTTTTCCGATGATTTTTCGATCCTTGAAAATGGAGGTGAAGAGAGGTTTTTATAGGTGAAAGAGGGGTGTTTTTGGTGCCAAAACTCAGTCACCAAGAAATCCTTCCCGGGCAAAATCTTGTAAATTGAGCAAGGGAGGGAATCCTGGCCAGAAATCTGTAACTGACGCCCAGAGGCGCGCGCTTCCTGCTTTGGGGGCGGGAGGCGCGCGCGCCTGGCTCCTCCTATCGGAGGCGCGCGACTCAGAGAAGGCAATTTTGACAGAATGGACTAGAAAGTCAGCCCTGTCATTCAGTTTAGTCCCTGGGCTTAACGAAGTCAGTCAGGAACTTAACGGAAGTGACAGAAACTAACGAGAAACACTTAAAATGGGGAGAAACACAAAATCAAATGTGCAATCGGGGTGAGCGGTCCAAGGCGGGGTGTCTACAGTATCACAATTTTATTATAATAACATGATTTACATCTTATAATTTATCTTCCTTAGTAAAATGAATTACTCCATCCATCCGTCTAAAAATGATTTTCGCATTTGATTATTCAAACTTTTTAAAGATATGAACAATTGTTTCACTAACCTTTTTGTGTTTATACACATTTAAGCCTAGATTGTAGAAATAGAAAACACTTTTGGGGACAATGAAAAATAACCTTTATTTCCTCTAAAATGAAAAAATAGACACTCATTTTGGGATGTTGGGAAGTAAATTTTTGGAAAGAGGATTACATACATGAATCTTTGGCACTAAATTGTATGAATGAAACGTAGATGTTCATTAAAATGAAATTTAGACATTCATTTAAAGACAGAGGGAGTACGAAACTAATGGTACCTCATATATCAATGGACCTGAACTTGTATGGCTTTCCGCACTCAAGAATCTCTGGTTTTCAATTTCCTGACCATAATTCTTAATCTCCATGGTAGATAAAGGTGATGTTTGACATATATCTCGTCTTTACTACCAATGGTAACTGATGTTATAACATGCGTGCCAAAGTTCTCAATAAAGCTGTCAAAAAATAAAAATAAAAATGAGTGTGTGAAACTGTAGAAGAAAATACTGATGATGAATAGTTATGAGATACATACGTCGCCAAGCCAGGTGAATCCCACGATGAGGGGACTGCCCTTCTGACACTTTCCCGCAACACGAGGGAGGACTTTACGAGCTCGACCTAAGCCAATGGCAAGAAGAAACCATCCATACAAAGGGTCTTTGTGGTTTCGGAATGGGGTGGGGAAGGTGATTGTGATCTCTGTGATAGGGGTGGGGCTGTCATGTGATATCCCCATCCCACATCGGAAATATGTGGGAATTGAGGGTGATATATAGAAGGCACATACACTCCTACTAAACATCAAATCATCCATTGGATTTTTGGAGGCATGTGATGGGCTGTGGTTGACTACACTCCTACTAAGTATCAAATCATCCATTTTTGATCACTTTAAAAGTACAAATGTTACATTGCAATAAATTGATAGTACGCAGGGTCATTTTACAAAAAAAAACTCAAGCAAAAATCCAATACTCAAACCAACAGAATGTTCTTGAAACCCAGTAAATGAATCTGATTTCAAATAAACCTAATATAATTTTTTATTTTTTATTTTTTTTTTTAAAAAAAAACACTAATATCTAAATTAGGCCCAATCAAATGTGGGTTGCGTACTTTGTGCAATATATCAATTTGACTCGCGTACTTTGGAAACATCAAATGTGGGTTGCGTACTAAATGTTTTGAAAATGTTGATACTACTTTTTTAACATCAGTTAGAAACATAACGGGACATTCCATATAGGGGTAAAAGTGTAAGGAATAAAACATAAAGTGGTAAGATTGCAGATTTTCAACACTCCATTAAGGAATTACTCAATTGACACTCTTCTTCCCCAAACCTACACTTCAACTGCCACCATTGCTGCCACCATCCCCAACCAAACCATCAACTTCACCTACCACCAATCACCACCAACTCCACCAAACGCAGAAATCGAACAAACCAAAAAACCTGGAGATTGATTGAACAAACTACCACACCCATAGATTGGTCGAACCCTAACATTCATCCTCCTCCCAATTTCAAAATTTGCCCAGAAGAAAATGACCCGATCTGATAAATTTGCCCAATTCCAGTTTTAAACCCGGAGCTCAAAATTGATTGAACAAACTACCACACCCAGAGCAACGTATAGCCTCGAGAAATACCTCATCTCGATAAACATCAATGGTGTTTATGTCAGAGTAGAGCTCGGAGGACAGTTAGGTTACCAAATTGATGTGCTTGCTTGCTCGACTAAAACCTTAACTGAAACCCTGAGACTCTTCCAGCAGCTCATATATCCAGCAATCCAGAGCCTCTGTCACGGTGTCAATTTGACTGACAACATTCTCCGGCCAGAATGCGTCAGAAATCTGACACCTCCTCGATACAGAAAAACCCAGTTTGTGCCTTTCCCTCAACTGAAAGAGGCATTGCTCTCCGTCCCTGCTGAAAGCATGTATGATTATCAGCACACCTGGGATTCAGTCATGGAATCCGGTAGGCCAATTTTGAGCTCCGGTAGGCCAATTATTGGGTGTGTTACTTATTTACCGTTTGTGGATTCTAATTATAAGAGTTATATTTTAGGACTTCATGTTTTATTCCTTACACTTTTACCCCTTATATGGAGTATCTCGTTATGTTTCTAACGGATGTTAAAAAAGTGGTATTAAAATTTTCAAAATATTAAGTACGCAACTCACATTTGATGTTTCCAAAGTACGCGAGTCAAATTGATATATTGCACAAAGTACGCGTGTCACTTTTGCAATAAACTCAATACAAAATAAAGCCAAATTCTTTAAGGGGAAATGACAATTTAGGGTCCAATGTTTTGGGGGTATGTGTCAATAGGAGTTTGATGTATCAATTTTGTCAATTTAGGGTCTAAAGTTGCAAAAGTTGTGCAGGTTGGGGCTTTTTAACGACTCTGTTAACAGAATCCAGTTAAGTCATGCTTGGCACATGGACTTAACTGGAGTTTGTTTTGATTATTTGCATCGGCATATCGTCATTTTAGACGAAGAAAATTAATAATATTTTTTTTGAAATATTAAATTTTACTTTCTTATATTAAATTAACTAATAATTAAAACGTCTTTGCCAAAAATATTTTTTTCAAGAAATAAAATAAAAATATGTTTTTCATTTAGAACCACTATAAAATCAAAAGTACAATTTTTAAAGAGAAGAAAGTGCAAAAGAAACATATTTAAAAAAACCACTTTATTTTTAAAAAAGAAGAAAGTGTGGATGTTGACAATTCTTTTTTTTTTTGTGTGGTGGTTGTTAGTATTGTTTCATTATTAATATTCTAATAATTTTGTTTTTTCTATAAATTTTTTTATTAATAGCTTCCTTGTTTATAAGTTATAACTTCATTTTTTGTGGTTCCAAAAGAAAACCACTTTAATTTTTAATTTTCTTATTTTTTAAATTTATTATTAGTTTTTGAATTAATTAAAATTATTTGAAAATATAATAATAAGAGTAAATGAAAATTTAGGGTACACTGTATAAGGGGTGTGTGAAAGGACACAAAGCCCAGGCGAACATCCTAAACAAACTCCAGTTAAGTGCTTTTGTTACTTAACTGGATTTTATTTGCAATCCTTAATTGACTAACGTTATCAACTTTGGACCCTAAATTGACAAAATTGATACATCAGACCCTTATTGGCACACACACCCCAAACTTTGGACCCTAAATTGTCATTACCCCATTCTTTAAACTAAAAGACAATAATCTGATTTTTTATTTTTTATTTTTTTGAACAAATGATAAATTCATTTCATTCACAATAATAAGAAAGGAAATGGCACTTCACAAAGATCGAAGGCTCATTCCAAATACATATAGATGTTTCATCTCGTCTACTACAACAATAACATACTTAATCGAAATTTTGAGACGATCGGATCCTACTCCAAGTAAAACTTGGAAACTGTCTCCATCCGGCATTTAGTAAATCCTCCATTGGATAATATTTTGCGCTGAGCACTTGACATTCTAGAGAATCCGGGTTGACAATTACACGTCCACCAAACATCTCAAAATCCACAAAGCATCCTTGTTCAGTAAGAACAATGATCATCTTTTTGTTGTGAAACAACGAGAGATTCATCATTTGCACTTTCAAAAGGAGAAAAACAACAAACACACCAATAAACATAGGCTCCTAACGACGGGGAGAAAACAACGGCCCCCAACGACGGGAAGAAAGCAACGGCTCCCGACAAAGGGGAGAAACTTATTAGAACAAACGACAGAGAAGTTGAGATAGGGTTTGCGGCATAATCTGAATTTAAACAACCCGAATACATAAAATACGCAACAGTTTAATACCATTTTCCTCTATCAAAACTCGTGGAAAAGATGGCAGCTTGGAGTTTGACCCTTCTGACCCACAGGTATCTTGAAGATTCAACAGCAAACGAACGCCAAATTTGCAGATAATTTGAGAATCTATCTAAATTTTCAATTCGCCGCGTGAACTTTCAGCTTCCAAATCTTAGTTGGAAAAAAAAATGCGGGGAATTGACTGTTCAGACCTGACTTTCCTCCTGCAGTTTCCTAGCCGTTGACCTTGCATATACGGCACGGGTAATTACATTTGTTTTCATAAAATTTGACAAACTTATGACTGGTGGAAATGTAATCAAATAGAAGCACACTTAAAAGTGAGTTTATAGATAATTATCTCAACAAAAAGGTGCCAGCGGATCAGAAATTTCAGCACTGAATATCTAACAACACACTACCTCTGTCCCCAAATGAATGAATGTCCGTAATTGATCTTGATCAAGAGAGACATTCATTTTGGGACGGAGGGAGTACAACAAAATCTTCAATGCAAAATCACTAAACTGCAAGATCACTGATATTAACAACAAGAATCTTGAGTTATATGTACCTCCTTCACAGCAAGGTTAAACTAGAAGAAAGTCACAAGTGTATCTTTCAGTCTATTTATTTCTGGTGTGGTTACTATTTTGATCTGAAAGATGAAACAGAAAGAGACCACTTCATAACATTTACTGGCTCATTCTGAGCGTCTAAGCTTCTTGGCAGCAAAAATTTGTCGAATGAAAGCAAATTTCCCTTTGTTACGTGAAGAAAACTCGGTCATCGTACTGTTACTTCCCGGTGTCACTGCTTCCCCAGAGGCGTCCGATTCTGGTGATGATGATGAGGGGGGAGGGGACGGTAGGGTGAAGAGAAATGCATTGAGCATGCGGATTACTTGGCTGAAACTGGGTCGCATGTTCGGGTCTTCTACCCAACATGATTGTATGATGAAGGCTAGATCTGGGGAAATGTCTTCAGGTATAGCAGGTCGCTCTTGCTGCATTTTCAGAAAGACAAAACAAAGCTAGTTACAAACTTAGTCTAAGGTCGAGCATAATAACCAAAATAAAAAAAAAAAAAAAAAAAACTAAATATATACACCCTCAGTCCCATAAAAAAAAAAAAAAAAAAAAAAAAAACACTCCTTCTATCCCAGAGTATATGTCCACCTTTCCTTTTTAGTGTGTCCCAGAGTATTTGTCCACTTCAAAAAATGGCAAAGAATCTTTACTATTCCTCCCACTCATTTTCTCTCATACTTTACTTTTATACTCACAACACAAATCAACTTACTATTCTCTACCCCACGTTCTCTCTCCTACCTCACTTTTCATACTCACAACACTTGCATCACTTCCACCATTTCTTAATCTCCATGCAAATGAAAGTGTGAACATACACTCTGGGACGGATGGAGTAACTGTTATCCTTTTGGTTGTCTCATAACAAATGTTATTACTACCTAAAATGGACAAATTATAATACTTTCATATTCATTGGGACTCACTTGTTTTACTAACAACAACAATCTCACTCCTACCCCACTTTTTAAACTTGCAACTCTACTCCACTATCAATATGATACTACTTTTCCTTAATTCCGTAATATTTGTTACGGAACGGAGGGAGTATATGCATAAAACCGAATACTCAAATATGGCCCGCAAAAAACTCTTTGCACTTGCATCGACATTGTGTGCTCTTTAAGGGTACTTACGAATATGTACCAACTACAAGTGTTTCGATTGTTGACTCCTTAGTTTTGTTTTGTTTTTTTTTTTGGAAAAGTGAAACTGGATATTCATCTAATGAAGCTGGGAGTGCCATGCTTTTGTACGGATAAAACACTATGATGATTATGTTACCTGAACTCTTCAAATATGTTGAAGTACCCGTGTCCGACACGAGTCGTGTCGGACACGACACCCCGACACCTGCTTTTTCAGTTGGATACGACAAGAAAATTGAAAGAAAAAAAAGGAGTGAGTTGACTTCATTTATAAAGATTTACAGATTTTAATGTTGTTTTACTTAATCATACATTATATCTAAGCAAAATTTTATTTAGAAATAATATTATACAATGATACTTTTGTACAAAAAAAAAAACTATTTTTAATGATAAGTATATAAATAGACTCAATATATTTGTTATTAACGTATCCCCGTATATCCGTGTCCAACAATTAGGACAGTGTCCCCGTGTCCAATTTTGTTTAGGAAAAGTGAATCCGACACTCAGATCCGTACCCGTGTCGGATACCCGTACTACTAGTTTGGAGCATTACGCATATTTAGACAGCAAGATATTAAAACAAATAAAGGAATTTACTTGTGTCGTGCAAAAGGCATGATTTTCCATCTTGTGTTTTCAGGAGCCAGACGGGTAGTAGAACACTGGAAATAACATGTCACGGCCCAATTCATGTGAATAACTAAAAGAACACTTGAAGTGGACAACAACTATAAATGCAGGTTCTGAATCCATTTTAAGGACTCAAAGAGCACTTGAAGCCCGATAAACCCCGTGACTAAGAGGCATAACCACAGAGATCTTGTGCCTGCAGACTTCTGAAGCCCACAGCAGCAACAACAACAACAACATTACCCCAGTGCCGCAAAGGCTCCCACCTATGGTGGGGTAAGGGGGGGTCGGATGTACGCAGCCTTGCCCCTGTATTAAAGCACAAAGAGGCTGTTTCCAGATGACCCATGATGAAAATTGCGTCGAAAATTGCATGGACTGACTGCTGCTTCATCACAAAGAAGCGCAGACAGTTTAGTGACCCATTTTGCTTTATTCCATCATATTCCCAAGCCAAAAAATAGTGAGTCTTTGGCTCCATCGGAAATGATGGAAATTGAAGCCCACAGCAGCACTCAGGAAAATTGACTGGCCCTACTAGACAATTTCATTTACATAAACAAACGAGAAATATAGAGGAAAAACACACCAAAGATGAATGGTTGGGGTGAACTATAGTGAAAAAAGACTTGGGAACAACTTGCTTAGCAAAATCAACACGGTATATACTCCCTCTAACCCATAACACCTTGCGCCATTTTGCTTGGACACGGGAATCAAGGAGAGAGTATATATATCCAAATGTATGACAAGTGGGGTAGGATTTGCAAGTAGGAAATAGGATTTTAGTGTGTGAGTAAGGGTAAGATTTGTAAAGTAGGACAAAGGATTTTAGTGTGAGAGTGACAATTGGGATAGGGTAAATAAAAAATAATACTAATGATAAAGTTGATATTTTAGGAAATGGGACCCCCAAAAGGAAATGATGCAAGGTGACATGACCGAGGGAGTAAATGTTAGGACCCTACTGAGGAAAAAAGATCATGAGTATAAATATTTATTGGTGTCAAGCACGAGAAAGTGAGATCAAACCAAAGGTGACCACTTCTTTACTGACTACTGTGGTTGTCTCTATTTAGACTCTGTCAGAAAATAGTGCTCTTCATCAGCCTTTACTTTTCAAGTCAAATTTTGGAAAAACTATGACCTTAAAGAACCACAACGAGATTGGCAAAGGTTGCAAAATACAAGTTAATCTTCTTGTCACCTAATTGAGAAATGTTCATCAAGGTATGCAATGAAACAGAAAGTATGGCCCTTAAAAGTGAGTGTGTGTGTGCGCGCGCGTGTGTTAACTATGAACTTAAGCTTAAGGCACGGATGAAAATAAAGAACACTTTTCAGCACAAGTTGCACAATTATAGGAGCATAAAGACGGAGGAAAAGATTGTAGAGATCGTGTTCTGCACCTTAAAAGCGGCGGCATAAGCAGCTTGCAGATTAGACATGCCTTCAAAAGGCATACGGTTTGTTAGCAACTCCCAGAGAACAATGCCGAAGCTGTAAACATCAACCTTGTTATTGTAATGCTTCTTCTCCCCCTGACGCAATGTCACCGTGCTATACAACTGCACAATGCATATTTCAAATGTCAAAATATAAAATCCATTGCAAGGGAACTTGTGGCGCAAAAGAACTCAAGAATGCACTTCAACTTGCACAATTCTACTCGATATGTAAACACAAATGCCAATCTTTTGGCTCACAAAACCTGCACTTTAGCGCTCTCTCTCTCTCTCTCTATAAATATATACCCCCTCCGTCCCACTCGAATTAGGACAATTTGTCATTTTGGGTGTCCCACTTGAAATAGGACAACCCTAAAATGGAAATGTTTTATCTGGTGGGACCCACTTTCACACTCACAACAACTTTCCACTTATTATTCTCTACCCCACTTTCTCTCTCCTACATCACTTTTCATACTCACAATACATACTCCACTAGCACCTTTTCCTTAATCCCCGTGTCAGGATAGGGAATATTATTTCGAGTGGGACGGAGGGAGTATATATAGCCCCTCCGTCCCATTTGAAACTACACATATTTCCCTTTTAGGTGCCCCATTAGAAACTACACACTCCAAAATGAAAAAGTTATAATACTTCTTAATTCAATGGGACCCACTTATCATACTCACAACAACGTTCTAGTTACTATTCCCTATCTCACATTCTCGCTCCTACCCCATTTTTCATACTCAAAAGCACCTACTCCACTATCAATATAGAGTATATATTACGAAATTGAGCCATCATCAGCTAGATTAATCAGTACATAAAAAAGCAGGCACATACCTCAGGCGCCATCCACCTGTAAGTACCAGTCTCAGCCGTCATCATCTCAGTCACAGTTTCTTCCCTCGCAAGACCAAAATCTGCAAGCTTCACAGACTTCTGGTTGGCCGTAAGCAGCAAATTGTCTGCATTTATGAAGTTTTCACATTTGTTGTTCATTCATATTACTTTACGAAGACGAAAAAAATATATACCACTCCCTCCGCCCAAAAAAATATAATTTCATTTGACAAGTCAAAAGTTTTAAGGATGTAGTTTACTTGCTTGTACCTTCTTCAAATTGCACTAAATTTATCACCTTTCTTAGATAAGAGACCATTATTTTGGGAAGAAACAAAAAAGGAAAGGGGGACTAATTATCTAGGGAGAGACAAGTTTAACCTAAGGACTAACTAAAGACACCCAAAAAAAAAAAAAAAAAAATTGACTTCGAGTGCAAATCCTAGACAAAATACAGAAGAATCTTAAGTAAACAGCGTATCATGGCAAGATAAGCTAGCGGAGAGGTACCCGGCTTTAGATCTCTATGTATGATTCCATTGGCATGTAAGCAATCCATGGCTCGAGCAATATCAAGTGCAAAACTTAAGGCAACATGAAGGTCTAATTGGCTTGGACGAATGCTGCCCAAGTACTTCCGCAGTGACATCCCTGGTAAAAGCTCCGTAACTATAACCATCAATGGATCCTTACAAGCTCCAAGAAACTGCAGAGAGAGAGAAAGAGGGACGGAGAGACCAATGTTCAAAAAAACAAACAGGATTGGCATGAGGTTTCCCAAAGTCACATAGTAGAAAGTAAGAAACAAACCTTGACAAGGTTCTCGTGTTTCACTTTGGACATCATCGTAACTTCACGAGCAAAACGACTTTCAAGTGCAGTTTTTTCCTCTATCGTACTACCCTTGTTAAGAACCTTAATGGCCACAATTCGATTGTTATACCTGTAAAATGGATTAAAACGAACCTCGCATAAGTCATAGTGCTTGTTATCGCAATGATACAAAATTGTGACTTCAACTTGTCAGCATTAAACATGATTGCACTACATTGAAAGAAAAACAAAATAAATATGATCCACAAATTTGAGTTTAGCTCATATCCAGATCCAAGACAGATGTAATTAGTAATTACATGATACTAAAAACTATTCACACCCAATTCAAACTCGAGTGGTATATTTTCATTAGAATACTTGAATTCTGTAAACTGCCCATCACATATCAATGGCAGCAGTGTTTCTATCAATATGCCTGAATACAGACCATTCCATAAACCAAAAAAACTCAGCTAAAACAAACATCTCAAGATGACACAAAATAATGCATAATAAAATTCAAATTGAGTAGCAGATACATTCAGTAGAAAACTATGCTCCGGAAACAGTGAACACATATTGATGACATATCACATTAAGGCCAACTAACAACTATATATACCAATGACCAAATAACTCAGCGAAAACAAACATTTCCATGAATCAAAGATTATCATAATACAGAAAACAATAAACTTGAGTAAATTGAAAGATTATGCTCACCTTCCTTCATAAACTTTGCCATGAGCACCCTCACCAATTTTCGACCCGATAAACAACAACTTAGGATCAACAAGCACTTTCTCATCAATCACACAACCTGTAATCGACCCGTTCAAGGACCCACCAGATTTAGAGCTACCAGAAACTGATTTTCGCCCCGTGGATTTATTATTTTCTCCTTCTCCTCCCTTGCTCTTCTCACTGCAACTCATGCTGCAACCTCAAATTATACCTCTCTCCCTCATTTCTTCAAAAAACCTTTAAAAATTATATGAATTTCACATCTATATCACAAAATAACCAACCATCTTTCCCCCAAATTTCAACTACAAGTCAACTCTTGGTCAATATTTCTTCCACAATACCTACAAAGCACTTCAACACTCATAGCCAAGCTTACCATAACAAACACAAATCTTTCCCCAATATTCTCCCCCCAAAATCAGCTAATTATCAAATTACACCATACAAAATACCTCCACTACGTCAAAAATCATATCTTTTTCGCAGAAAATCCTCAATAGATTCAAAACGAAATTGCTCCACTTAATTTTCCTCTCAAAACACAAACTTTGATTCCCGAAACCTCGATATTCGCGCCGATGGTAAAGCTTAACCCTTGATTCCAAGAAACCGGAAACTTACACTAGCAGGCAGCGGACTCTGCTCACAAATACAAATACAAATACAGAGAGATAATTTAGGTGTATATAAAGTATGGAACTTTGGTGGGTTTTCCCAACTTGGGTTTCTCTCTCTAGGAAAAAAAGGGTGAGTTCCTCTCTCTCTCTCTCTCTAGAATTTGAGGAGTGGATGGAGATGAGGGGGTGGCGTTCCGATGAAGATATGTGTGCCGGTTCCGGTCAGGGGTTTAAAGTGAAAAGTTGCTAAAGAGGGTAGGGTAGCGAATTAGAGGGAGACACGTGGAGGGAGTGGAAGTGTGGGAGTTTTGAAAGTGGAGTTCGCAGATTTGGACGTTCTTGGTGGAGGATGCTCCGCCGGGGGATTTCTCCCGTGTGCACACACTCTCCTTTTTCTCTCGGCTCGGCGGCTTGGCTTCTCAAATGCTCAAAAAGAAAATTGCGTTTTAAAAAAAAACATTACTAAATTCTCAAGGTCAGTCTTAAAATGTTTTACAAACTTTTAGACCCTGTTTAAAATTATTATTTGAGTTCTACAGTTATTTACAAAAATAATTCAAATATAATACTATTCATGATAAATGTTTAAAATGAAATTGTCATTTATTTTGAGACGGAGATACTAAGTATAGGAAAACAATAAAAATATACATTTCAAACATTTAAATCCTTTGAACGGTTGCTCTCGCTCATGCTAAAAGACAGCTTTGTTAACATTTTATTTGTAAGATTATATTAAACATTTAAAATAACTTTTTATTTTAACCTGAATAAAAAAGGGTGCTACTATTCACACTACCTGATTTGAAAAAAGTAGTGAAAATAGCCTTGGTTTCTTAAAAGTCAACATACCATTTACCTTGAAATTTGGTTAATTAATGCAATGCAATCACCTTTCCCCTTCCATACCCCTCTCCCTTCCATACCCCATTTAACAATTATAATTTTTTGTTCTCAATGAATATGTATGTTTTCTCATTAATATGTAATCTCAAATAAAATATTTAATTAGTTAATGAATGTATTCAACAATTTTTTTAAATGACTATTGTTGAATTCTTAACACATAAATATTAATATCTCTTAATATGATAAAACCATTATAATTGCAGTTATGATTAGTCACCTTCGTCATTGAATTTATCACTTATTTGATATTTTCTTAATAAATATTGTTAAATTCTTAACATATAAATATTAATATCTCTTAATATGATAAAAACAATAATAAATAGATTCTCAATATGTACTTTACTCATATAGCCTGTGTAATTTTAATGTTTGCCATTTTGCCTAATTCAATTTTTCGTTTTATTCATTTTAATCGAGAATAAAAAATAAGTATATTAGGTGGAATTATAAATAAAATTATTATACTATAAAGGGATTTAACAAGTTATAACATTAAATATAAAATACAAAATAATTTAATTCATTACATATCTTCGGTCAATCCAATACAACAAATTTGCTAGTACAGTTAGAGCGCACACGCAAATATTCATTATAAATGTTAATTTGATCAAAATATGGAGTAACCCATTCAGCTGCGCAGTCATGTCTGAAATGAATCCACTGTGGCGTGATTGTCGGCACC
The DNA here is from genome assembly GCA_026119855.1 of Campanula takesimana. Classification (NCBI taxonomy): domain Eukaryota; kingdom Viridiplantae; phylum Streptophyta; class Magnoliopsida; order Asterales; family Campanulaceae; genus Campanula; species Campanula takesimana. The sequence continues at coordinate 296,189 of JAOWBW010001267.1, forward strand.
GGGTACCCTCCTGTCAATGTTACTTTGACGTAATGATTATTATTAACATGTTCAATTGCAATAGCAACATGTTGATGCGATGGTGGAGGATTAGATCGGAGCGGCAAGTACGTTATGCTACCTGATATGCTTAGAACATGTAGCATCACATTGTACTTCGAAGCAACCAGGACACCCATATCAGGCATGGTTATCCAATGCTCAGGAGGTGCACTTCTATTTGACTCGAAGAAATTCAAGGAGTTGTAAACATTAAACCATCCTCCAATGCCAAACATCTCGACATATTCATCTTTGAACCTGTTTAACTCTTCTATCAACTCATAACGAATAGTGGGCCATGCATCTTCATGAAGACCAAGACAGACAGCTATTGCTCGAAATCCACAATTTCCATCAGGTCTTACATCGTGCACCTGCGTGATGTAAGGATGAAAAATAGTCGGAAACTGAAAAATAAATGGATGGAAAGAGTACTGTTGGTCAAAAGAGTAACTATGTCTTGTTGGTTCCGTATACTGAGTATTTTTCAGATCAACGAATCTTTTTGAAGAGCAACTATGTCTACTGGGTTTTTGAGTTGGCATAGGCGGATCAACACCAACAAATCTTGCTGAAGAAAAACCATGTCTACTAGGTTTTTTAGAAGGCAAATGCGGATCAACATGACTTTTTTTGAAAATTTTATCCTTTTATGAGGGACGACCACAAGTCTTGTGAATAGCTGGTTCACGAACTGAAGTTGTTGACGGCGCGATTATCTCCCTTAATTTTCTCAAAAAACTGAACTTATCAGATCTCGACTTTTTCTTGAACTGTGCCTTAAACATTTGTAACTCCGGTTCGCAACCAAAATCATCGTCTTCTAAGGATGTGCACGGTGATAAATCAAGCTTCCTCCAAAACATATCTATTGCGTCAAGTGGAATAGAACGACCTCCTTTGAAGTATTCTACTTGTTCATGCGCACACGGCAACCCATGACTCGTGCGTAATTGACATCCACATTTCTTGGAAAAAATCCTTTAACTTTGGACCGCTCAAATTCCTTGAACATTATGTCAAGTGCATAAGTTGAAACAAAACCTAGCAATTCTCGGAACAGTGGTATGTTGAATCGATGTCGAATGACAATTTTGTTCTGTTCAAGACTTCCTTGAATCGATATAACTTGTGAATCGACGACCTCATGAATATACGACAATGACCTTTCTAAATCCGATCGTGGGGAATCCAAGTATTTTTTTAACTTGGCATGCTGACTCTCCACTCTATTAGTTGTGTGATTTCCAAAGTTCAGAAATTTATCTGTCCAAGCAGCTACAAACATTTCCTTATAAGGTATCAACCAATTTGCATTTACATAACTAAGAACACCTGAAAAGTCAACAAACAAAAATCAATTTTATGAATATTTATTTATAAACATATTTTTTATGAATATTTATTTATAAACATTTTTTTTTGAATATTTAATTTAAGAATACCTGAAAAATCAAGCAATGTTGCTTCAAGTTGTTTCAAATTGAACAAGTATCCTTCCTCAGTTTCAGATTCAACCAACATATTCCATGCTTTATAAAATGAATTCCAAGATTCCATTGACTTTAATGATGGCCTGCACTTCTTCAAAATATTTTGGTTGATGTGCCATCTACAAGGTAGCCCTTTAGCTTCGGGAAACACATTGTTGCATGCTTTCATCAAAGCCAAGGCCCTGTCTGTGACAATAACACGGGGAGCAGTGCATCCATACATTGTTGTTCTAAGACAACGCAATGCCCAAGTATAGCTCGACTCCGTTTTGCTATGCATAAATACAAATGCGATGCAAAAGGTCATATTTGTCGAAGTTACACCAACAATTTCAAGAAGAGGCATCTTATACCTATTGGTTTTATATGTTGCATCTATCAACAAAACATGTGGAAATGCACGCCATATCTCCAAAGATTTTGGATGAGCAAAAAACAAATCTTCTAATTCGTTAGTTGACTCATTTGTACGAAACTCAAAAACATATTCGTTTTTTTGTAAAAAATCCATGACAACTTGCATTTGAGTTTTACCACCTTTTTCCACAGTTCGAAGCTTATGGCGTGCATTGTATATGTTTTTGATAATAGACACATTATCCGGATTTTGTTGCTTTACTATTGGCAAGATATCACGTGGTTTCACGTTCTTTCTTGACAAATCTTCCACTAATCTAACTTCATCTCCGGACAACCTTCTTGAATATGGATGACCATCCATATGTAACGCAGCGTCATGATTATGTAATTCACATATAACATTCAAACTCCAGCAATCACCAATTCGTAAAAAATTTCCTTCTAATTCGAATGGACAACCAATTTTTTTTGTGCCGGTATGTCTTGTGGAGATTTTATTACTTTTGTAGATGCCACCTCGATCACATTGAAATACAATTCTAGGAATTTTTCCTGATGAACTTTTCACTGATCTTTTTATAACAATAGTATACCCAAGAGAAAATCCCACACTTTGCACCCAATTAATCAATTCTTCCCGAGAATGAAACACCTAAATTCATACTAATTTATTAGAAACTGATAATACTATTTTTAATGAAAGTGTACAGATTAATATTTATGCAATAGATAATTTATTTCAAAGCATTTGTATCAAATAAAAAATCCATGATCAACATGACTTTTTAAAACGTTTTACTCATAATAAATGTTGACTTTTAATCCGTTATATTAGGAAATTTATACGCATTAATTTTTTTTATTAGATCTTAACCTTATCCTTTTTTTTGCTTCAAAAAAAAAAAAACCTTATCTTTTTTTAAACTATCGTCATCTATTTTTATTTTTATTTGAAACATTCATTTATATGCATTAAAAAATGTTTTACTCAAAAAATATCTTCATTTTTTTTTCAGTAAAATCTTTTATCATAAATCAAGAATAAATTTTATTTTTTTATTATTTATTTTGAGACAATGATATTAATTATTATTTTTAGAAAAAAACACTATAACTGCATATAATATGACATGGAAAAATAACTCGACATATTACCTTATTTGTAGAAAATTTGCATGTGTCATTGCCATCCATTTCATTCATGTCTTCATTATTATCATCTTGAGCTAGTTTATCATCTTCCTAAAAAAGTGAAAATAAATAAGAATCAATTTAATAATTCATAAAATATATTGTACTATTTCAAAATAAATTGTAAAAATGTAAGTTAAAATTACCTCATCACTTGATTCATCTAACCATTCACCTTGTCTCCAATATTCCATTTTCTCAAAGATTATATTATATTTCTAACATATAAAACAACACTTTGATACTATATTTATCATGAATTTGAAATGAAAATTTAACTTGAAATATAGGCCAAAATGATCTTTGAAATGAAATGAGGATTTATAAAAAAATAAACTGATCCAATTTAATTGTAGTCAAACTATATTTTTCAAAAGAAGCAAATTTTTACTTGAAAATAAGCCCCACACGGTCTTTAAAGATCAATGAGCAAATTTTTATGTTTGTATTTGACTTTTGGTAGGAATGTGCTAATAAGGTAAGAGTAATAAATGCTAGTGGTCAATTACCCAATCAAAATACCTCTATCTCATTTACCCCATACTAGTTTTGTGTGTCAGTTACATTGGTTAGTATGTTAGTGTAAAAGAAAAAAAAAGTAGTGTGAATAGAAAATCCCATAAAAAATAAAAAGTGATATTTTCTATGTCCCAAAACAAAATTTCTATTTTATCATTTCGAGCGTTTATTGGAAATTTTTACTTAGTAGAAAAAAAAAATTACTTTCTCTCTCCTTCCCACCTACAATAACTATCTAATTATCATTGTCTACCACATTTTATTATAACTTGCCGGAGTAGTATAATTGTAGCTGAGTCAATGAACCAGCTTTATAAGCTCGGCTATAGCATAGGCATAGCATTGTTCTAGATAGATGGAGAGACAAGCACATTCCGCTTGATATTTAAGTTTTACCGAATTTAAGCACGATTTTCAAATTAAGAAAAGTCAGCTCAAAATATGAGACGAGACGGGGACGAAACTTAAAATTTTGTTAATTAATACAATGATTGATGTTACTTAAAAAACGGACATCAATTTAGAATGTAGTGGGGGATATATTTGAGGAAGAAAGATGCTCCCCTATTAGAGTAGGTTTTAAAGACACTTTATTTTAAGCTGAAATTTATTTCTATAAAGCTCTGTTTAAGTTAGGGGTGGAAATAGATCGTCTTAAACGGCGGTTTGGAACCGACTTGAACCAAACCGTGCGGTTTAGCTCGGTTTTTAAATATATATGGTTCAGCTCTGTTTAGAAAAGTGATAAACCATACAGTTCAGTTCGGCCTACGGTCTGGACCTCCCAAGCCGAACCAAACCGAACCGTGGAGCTGAACCGTTGAACCGAGCTAGCTGAACCGTGGAGCCCTAGTATAGACCATTGATTAAGTTTAGTGATTTAATATCAACCGTTAGATTTTTAGAAAACCCTAGATACCCTATCTGAGTTGGATAATTCATTTCAAACGACATCTCTCCTATCTCGGCATCTCTAGTTCTCTCGTCTCCTTCACCCACGAGGCCACGACCTAGCTTCCCTCCTACGCCCTTCCACCGACCGACGCCATTCCTCCGGCCGACGTCCTTCCTCCTTCTCACTCCCACTCAAGCCTCCCTATTTATCCCGCTACTCAAGACATCGGCTGTTGAAACCCTAGCTCGACCACGAGTTGACATCGCCGGTAGTATTTTCCTCCAACGATTCATCACCTGTAGTATTTTCCTCCGACGATTCATCGCCGGATGACGACTTCGTAATCGACGACATATCACTGTTCACAACCAATTCGAGAAAATCCAGTAATTGGTATAGGAATGGCTGCAAAAAAAAAAAAAAAAAAAAAAAAGGTGACTTTTCTCGGTTTGATTGGAGGAAACCCAGATCTGGGTTTGACCATGTACGGGTAAGGGTTCGGTCTCCTTCCCTCTTTATTGATTTTCAGATTTCCAGATCTAAAGGGCGTGAAGAATTCAATTGCGCATTTGATTGATTTTTGAGGAGTTTGTTGAGGCCGGATCTGCTAGAGCTCATGGAAGTTTTCAACAACAATGATGGTGGTGGCCTAACCAGAAATTTTCATCCCTTCTAATTAAGCACAATCCAATAAGTGGTTTAATCTTCGTTGTCTGCTTGACGTCATTCATCCAGTTCTCTTCAGTTTTCTTTTTATTCTGCATTTATTTTTTATTCAGACCACGGTTCAAACCGAGCCGAACCAGACCATTATGGTTTAGCTCAGCTCGGTTTGGAATTTTTTGTGGTTCAGCTCGGTTTGGGATTTCTCCAAACTGATGTATAGCGGTTTGACCTTTAAATTACTCCAAACCAAACTAAACCGAACCATTTCCACCCCTAATTTAAGTCATGTAATAAGGACAAACATATTAAAAATTGACCAATTGTAGGAGTAATAAATAAATTATTGAACTTTGCATGATGTTATCCAAGTGTCTTTTGGATTAAATTGCATTACCAAGATAGCCTTAATTTTTTATTTAGTAGCCCTTTCCTCACGGTTAACTATGGGGTTAGTTCCACTATTTGAATGAGCTTTATTCAATATTAAGGTGCCGTTTGGTAAACATTTTTCTTTTTCTTCTGTAACTAAAAACGTAAACCATGTTTCTGCTTCCCTGTCATTCCATTCCTTTCCACCAAAAACAGAAAAATTATAGCATGTTTGACAACCAATTTCATTCTTTAATCGTCCACATTATTTCTCCCCCAATTTTTTATTTTATTTTTTGTTTGGCAAAGAAATTTCCACATCGTTCTTGTTCATCCACCTTCCAGTTATTACTTATTATGTTGTTCTTGTTCATCCTTATGCTCTTGTTATGGCCCAGAGGAACACTGAAAAACTTTACTGCCTTACTAGCTCCATGGCTCCATCCCAAATTGAATGTGATTTTTTCTTTAGAAATCACTTTTAATTAAAACTAAATTTTAAATATTTTAAACATTTATTTTGAGACGGAACGAGTATTAATATTCAACAATCTTTCAAGTCAATATACATAAGTCGCCTTCATCTTTTTTCCCAGATCTTACTCCTTAGTTCTTACACAGAGATGCAATTAAATTCAACTATGTCATCCATGACCCTTTTTTGACTACATCATCTCATATTTTTGGGTTAATGTTTCTCTCAAATCTCTTTATTTAAAGGATGCAAGATTTTAATTTGAGTTCAGGGTAAAATTGAAGGTTACCCAGAGAATCAAATTGGTTTTAGGGCTTTGAATATCAAGAACAAGCTTAACGTGACTCAAATTAAGATGAAGTAACGGAGGGAAGGAATGATTGGAGTGGAGGATGTGAGATCATATCATCACTTGCGGCGCAAACTGGAATGAACAAAGAGAAAAAAATATCCAAAATATTATTTAAAAATGCTGTTTGTCAGAGTTTGAACCCGACGTCTCCTATTAAAACCTCCGCATTTTTAAGTGGGAAACGATTTCACTTTATGAGAAACAATTTTTTTTTTATTTTTAGAAATGAGGTTAATATATGAAACGTTTTCATGAGTATTAAAAACAGAACAGTTACCAAACATATTTTGTTTCTCACTTTCCAGCAAAACATAAAAATAAAAACAAAAAATTGAGAAATAAAATGGTTATCGAGCAAGCCGTGTTCATTATTTTTTACTTTTTTTATTACTTGAATAGTATATAATATTGGAGGAGATGTAAGGCCATGTCCAATAACTCAACCCCCTAAAAACATTCAACTACCTTAATATCACGACACCTCATCTTCTCTCTCCATCCACTTAATCATTCAACTACCCTCTCAACTACACCCCCCACAATAAGCTAGTTTAGTTTAAAATTCAACTCCTCCCAACTCATCATTTTATACCCCACTACTTTTTATTTTATTTATAATCTTTATTTTTATGATTAATAAATAATAATTATTATTATATCATTTATAATTTAAAAATACTTCACACTTAATTAATTTTATAAATTGCAATTAAATAAATATTAAAAATGATGATAATTATTATTAAAAAAATACTTCACACTTAAAAAGATGTTGAATTTTTTAAATAAGGGTTAATAAAGTATAATTGAAAAATTTATATTGAGAAAAGAGGATTTTTTTTTTGGTGTCCAAATCAAATGAAACTTACATCAATTTATAGATAAAAAAAAATGATAAATTTTGGTGATTTTTTTTTTATAAAAAAAAATCAATTTACTATGAAATAATTGAGCTCAAAAATTTGAGATAAAAATTAATCCGAAAATATAAATCTTTAAAAAAAAAAAAAAAAAAAGCCCAGCAAACTCGCCTAAATGGGAGGTGTTGTGCACTCTCCTTGTGCTGGCCAATACTATGCCGCCACGTGGATTTTCTTGGGCCCCACCAGAATTTCTCAACTAGGTTGAACACTTTCAACTCCTCCCCTTCAACCCCCTCCTCTCAACCCCTTATTGCACCATGTCAACTAGTTGACTCCCATTCAACCCCCTCCCTCAACCCCCTTATTGGACTTGGTCTAAGTTAACATATTAAAACTGACACCTTTTTTTCGGTCATAATATCTTTAAATATATTTCTCACTCTTTAATTTTTGTATCGAGTAAAATGAAAGAATTTGTTTCAAAAAAATAAATAAATGAAAGAATGACTATAGAAACTTTAAAAAATAAATATTTCGTAAAGAAATACTCCATCCGTCTCGGAACAAGTTTCACCCTTACACTTAACACACTTATTATGAAGAAAAAAAAAGAAAAAAAAAAGGTAAAAGTCAAGTGGATTAGCGATATAGTAGTTCAAAATATATTTATTATGCAAGTGGGTAAAAAGTAAGTTAGTAAAATATAAATTTTCTTGTAATATTAAAAAAGTGAACATTTGAATATACGAAACAATACTCTCTCCATCCCACTTGAATTAGGATAACTTTTCATTTAAGGTGTCTCATTCGAATTAAGACAATCAAAAAATGGAAGTGTTTTATTTAATGGAACTCACATTCACACTCACAATAACTTTCCACTTATTATATTATATCCCACCTTTTCTCTCCTACTTCACTTTGCATACTCACAATATCTACTCCACTAACATTTCTTTCCTCAATCCCTATAACCAACCCAAAAATCTTAATTTAACTGGGACAAATGAAGTATTCATCTTTCTATTTTGGGCGAATTACATTTTAGGCCCCAAAGTTTGGGGGCTGTTCCTATGATCGGCTCTAAAGTATCTCCGTTAGCATTTTGGGCCCCAAAGTTGTCATTCTGTTAGCATTTTAGGTCTTTTAACCAGTTTTGTTAGAAAAACCCGTTAAATGATCACGTGCCACACACATGCCACCTAACGGAGGATAGTTTAAAATTGATTTAACTTATAGGGGGTTTACTGCACATTCTTAAATTTAACGGGCTTAAATATTAAAAATTCTTTTCCAAACTCCCCTCATTCTACACCCTCCCACAGACGGTTTTTTTTCCTCTCTATTTCTCTCTAGTTCCTCACCGACGACCCCTCCCCTCTCCGGCGACCCCTCCCTTCTCCGACGACTCCTTTACTCTCCCTCCGACAACCTTCCTCCGCTTCCCTCACCTCCGACCAAACTCCGACGACCAAACTCCGTGGTCCCGTGGCCGATCTTGCAGCCGGCGACCATCATCCCCTACACCGGTGACCTTTAATTCCTGTCCAAGTTCAGATCTGCGAAACCCTAGCCCGATCTACTCATGTCTTCACCGACGTCGTCTCCAACTTCGTCGCCGGTAAATCCGAAAATCCCAGATCTGGGATTTTGAATTATTTTGGTGTTTTGTTACAAATTGAAAGCCCCATTGTTGAATTTCTTGGGGTTTTCCTTCTTGTTATAAATCATTTCCCGAATTAGGGCTAAAACGGGAAGATTGTATAGATATGAGTTGGATTCAATCTACTCTTTACTGGGCTAATTTTGATAATTCAACATCGGCGGAGATTTTGTTGAATCGACACTTTGACGCGGTGGGTTTCGGTAAACGGAAGTCGGATTATATACAGACTCCGATTCCGGTAGATGGGTTGGAAGCGATATGGAAGAAAATGATTGAATTAGGGAAAGTTGGATTTGTTTTCAATATGTACGGCGGGAAAATGAAGGAGATTCCGGCGTCGGAGACTGCGTTCCCTCACCGTGCCGGTAATTTATTCAAAATGCAGTACTCGATGAATTGGAAAGATGGAGGAGATGAAATAGAGAAGAAATATTTGGATCAGATTACAGAGATGTACAAATTCATGAGTTTTTCATTTTTGTTTAACTCCCCTAATCTAAAATTTACATTTAAAAAATAATTATTACTACCTCTGTCCCTAAATGAGTGTCCAAATTTCATTTTAAGGGACACTGAAAATCTCAACTTTATGTATAATTTGCTATCAAAGATTCATATATAATCTTGTAATCTCATTTCCAAATATTTAGTTTTGCACGTATACAGAAACCGGTGAAAAAAAATTCGAAAAAAAACATTTAGGGACAAAGTTATGTTAAAAAAAGACGCTCAATTTGGGACAAATTTTTTTAAAAAATGGACACTCATTTAGGGACAGAGGGAGTAATATTTAAGCCCATATTCGTTAATTATTTGGAAAAGAATTTTTAATATTTAAGCCCACTAAATTTAAAAATGTGCAGTAAACCCCTTATAAGTTAAATCAATTTCAAACTATCATTCGTTAGGTGGCATGTGCGTAGCACGTGTCTATTTAACGGGTTTTTGTAACAAAATTGGTTAAAAACCCTAACTCGACAAAAAATGACAACTTTTGGGCCCAAAATGCTAACGGAGATACTTTAGAGCCCATCATAGGAACAGCCCCCAAACTTTGGGGCCTAAAATGTAATTCGCTCTTCTATTTAAAAAATAAATTGTTATTTGAAAAATAAATCAAAGTATAAATCCCAATTTTGTAAGAGAGAGAGAGAGAGAGAGAGAAAGGATGACCCATATGGCCGATATATGGAGGAAGTGGAAGACATGTCGGCAACGTAAGAGACCTAACCCAATGATGTGACCATCTTCCTAGAGAAAAACGTGTACTTGCACTTTGTTTTAATTAGGAAAAGATCAACCCCTTGTGGGTCCCTCAACCAATATCATAAAGCCTACAATATTCCACCACGCGGATGGATTCATTATCACATAGTCACATACTCCCCTCTCTTTAATAGTAGTATTGAGGTTTTCACTTTGATTTTTGAATATGTTATACTCTCCGCCTCATACTTATTGCTACTCCCTCTGATCCAAAATAATTATCATTTTTAATCAAACAGATGTATGTTTATCCAATAAATTTAAACAAAAAATAATGATTCTAATAAAAATTTAAAAATTGTTATTAAAAGTATTATTAATTATAATACAATGGAAAACTTTAGATTTTTATTATTATCATCATTATTTTTTATTTAAATTATTGGTCAAAGTTACATCTGATTGACCAAAAGCGACAGTTATTTTGGACCAGAGGGAGTACTAAATAAGAGTGTACGGGAATTAAGAAAATATGTTTGAAAAATAAGTATTGTAAGCGTGTAGAAAAATGAAAATAAGTTAGTGAATAATTGTTGTGAGTGGATAGGAGAGAGAAAAGTGAACATTTTTGGTAAGTAACAATAAGTATAAAACGCTTAAGAAATAAGTAGCGATAAGGATGAGACGGAAGGAGCACTACATTTGTCCCAGAGTAAGGTTTCACTTTCCTTTTTGGACGTTCCAGAGTAAAGTTTACAATTTGCTTTATTCGTTAAATTGCAAAAGGTGAATAATATTTTAGACATTTATATTCTCAACTTTATTAAAATATCTATTAACATACTTGTCAAAATAGAAATACATTATCTATATATAAATAAAGGCTGAAGTAGATGGAGCCCATCTCTAAAACAGTTTCCCGCTCAAACACCCTTATCTATAAATAGAAACTTAAGTAATTAATTGCCGCATAACACTCCTAAATTTTTGGAAAAAAAATATATCCTAATTCTGCTTTCAAAAATAAAAAAACAATTATAATTCTTCCTTAATTCTAGCTGTATATAAGTAGTTATATGTTTCTTCCAAAAATAAAACAAAGACTATACAATCATTACCAAATCTATGGCATGAATTGATTTAATAATATTTTTGTTATTGCGTCTCTTTATCCTCACGTTTCTATTTTCTAACAATTTTACCAAAATAACTCACCAAGTAAAATTACATCCGAATGTGTTTCGTTTCCTTCAACTCCATCATCTATTTATATGTAATTATCTCATTGCTATGAATTATTATAATTTATACTATTATAGTATGTGTATATATATTTATAAGTGAAAAATACTTTTACAAGTACGTCTATGTTATACCTTTATATAGAGTAGGATAAGACTCATTAGTAATGATATCTCAACACAAATGTTACAATAATAAGCTATCATTGTATGAATAAAATTACTATCAAATTTTATTAATGTATTGTAATTTAATTTTATTCTTATAATTTTCAAAGTATTTTTTATCGTGCGTTTAACGCACGGGTGTTACTCTAGTTATTTATAAATTGCTTATACCATATTACGATAGAACTTTTTAATATTTAAATATGCAACACTAATTTAAGGTCCTGAGCTTATTATGAGACGATTGATGTACTTCCCTCTGTCTCATTTTAAAAGTCAAAAATTTCTTAAAAGTGCGTCATATTTTTAGAGTAAAAATCTTAAAATGAAAAGTGGGTCCTACATGTCATATTTGTTGAAAGTGGTAACTTAGTATTAATGGTTGAATAGAAATGAGAGTGTAAATGCCATATTCCACATTGCTAAGAAAGGGGAATTGAAAGCACTATATTAATGTAAGCTTCTAAGGAGTAGTCATCAAATGGTTCCCTCCTTAGCCAACCAAGTGGACCATTGGGCCATCCATAAAACTAGTGGGCCAATTGTGTCAATTTTGGACTAGCTCCAAATTGACACGTGACCCGCGAAGGGCGGTTTAGGGCGCACTTCACATTGGTCGCTGTGGAGCCTTAAATTGTTGAGAATGTTGGGCTCGGTGGTGGCTCAGCCCATGGTTCGATCGGTGTGGGCTTTGGGTTCAGGCTAGGTTGATGGGCTGACATCGGTTTGGGCTTGGAGCAGGTCCAATACGTAAATGGTTTGGTTCAAGAGCCGAATGGGTGCAAGTATTGAAGAGTCGGGTGGCGGTTGACCCGCGTCTGTTCAAGTGGGCGGGTCGAATGATTTGGGTCGGTCCACCGACATATCTCAACCTTCCATCAGATTCAAATCCAACGGCCAGGAACCCACCGGATGCAAATCGTGACTATTCCCACAAGGCACCTTGTCTCTTCAAAAACTATATAAACGACCCCTTCCCTCATTTCATTACATTAGAAATCACAAAGCATTCTAGAATTCTAAGAGCATCCAAATATTATTAGAATTTCTAGTCTAGTCCGAGAAAGTCCCAAATATTGAGTAGTTCGCGGAGGCTTCCATTGTAGTGCTGCAATCCGAAGTCAGTTAGTCGTTGTATCTTGGAGACGTTTTCCTAAGACCGTTGAGCACACTATACGGGGCAATTTGTCTTACGGAGAGAGAGTATAACTCTTGCTTCAACTAAAACAAAAAATCCGTCCCCATTTTGTTTATATTTTAAAAGTCATTTTCAGGTACGCCGTTGCTATATTTTCCAACAATAACAATTATCCACTAACTCTTCTCTACCGCACTTTCTCTCTACTATCCAACTATCAACATTCACAACACATCACATTTTCCTTAATTTTTGAACCCCACCCATTTTTTGACTCTTAAAATGGGACGGAGAGAGTATTAGATAGTGTTGGAAAAAATAGTGTATTTTTGTATTATGTGAATGAAATATGATTTATTTCCGTGATAAATAATTTGTCGAATGACAAACTTGTTTGTGGGTTTGTGTTCTACTCTGTGAGAACATTGAGATAATGTATTCATTTGTCCAATTTGGAGTTGGGATGAATGAGATACAAAGGCTTGAAGTTGGTGGGTTGAAATGAGATATTGAGTTTATCCCACATTGGAAAGAAATGTAAAAGGATGCTAGTATAAAGACCTGGGCACTTTAGTAGTGTTCAAACTTGTATGGCATAGAGGCTCTCTCTCGCGCGCAGGGGGGGGAATCATGGATTCAAATTGGTTTGGGACCATCGAACTCATGTGTGCACGCGAATGTAGCTCCAATTTGGCTTGTCCGTGCCAGCTCACATTTTGCAATTATTTTGATTTTTCAGTCAAAAATCAGGTTCATCCCATCATATGAACTGGAATGCCAAGTGAAGGGTTTTTGCCTTATCTTATCAGAATTAACTAAAGGATTAATCTTATCATTTGTTAATTAATTTCGGATTATGTACAGTCCTTGGACTAGTATAAATTGAGCTGCAAACCAGTTGAAGAAACAAGCAAAATACAATACAGTTTTTCAGCAACAACCACAGCATCTCCTTTGTTGCATTTTTGTTCATTGCTCCTTTGGCCTCCTGCATTGCATGCTCGTGGTGATACTGTCCAGACACTGAATTCAATTCGCCGGAGTCTCTTAGTGCAGGGAAGCATCCGGTTCGTGCGAGTTATCCTGTGAGACTAGCGTCCGATAGCAACCTCAAGCACTCACAGTGAGAGGGCGAATAAGTCTTAAGAACAGTGTGTTCAACACACGGCTCGGCACAAAACATTCAGTCTAGTTTCTGTTTATTCATTCTCAAATTGATTTGTTTAGCATTTATTCTGTAATCGAGTTCTTTTGTGGCACGGAGGAGGGAGTATTAGATAGTTGAGTCAGGTCATTCCTGTCACTGCTTTTGTAACCAAACGCATCAAGATTATATGGCTACATCCAACAGTATTTTTTAACATTCAATTGTTGTCCATTGCCTTGTTACGTGAAAGAAAACAATCTTAACCAACAAATCCACTCGATCAAAATGGACGAGTGATCAAAAATGAAAAAAAATGGACGAGTTATTTTTTAATTTGTTTTTTTTGTAAAATTAAAAATAAACATTCATTTTCAGGCCAACGAGTAATACTATATAACTAGGTAAAGCCAAATCGACTCTTTAACTTTTGAATTAACTTTAAAAAAAAAAACAAAAAAACTTTTGGATTTGGGTTGGGGTGGGGACGTATTGTTACCAATTTCAACAAAAAAACAGTCATTTTATTTTAATACTGACATAGTACGTGAAAGAAAAAGGCGTAAGCTGATATTTTGGTTGGGCATGCTATTGACCACAATTTGTCAATTACTAGACTGTCCAAACTCAAACATCAACCTCTACTATTATTACCAAAAACAAATCGATACATACCAACATGTGTAACAATTAACAAGTGACCTCGGCTCATAATGGCATGAAATAATATTTCTGATGAATGGACATTACTTGAGATTTTCCACTCAAAATACTGACAAAAACTTCTATGCGACCGTCTCACACGGCGTGAGACGGGTCGCCCCACCCATTGACCAAAATCCGGTTTACCCACAGTGCGCCCACGTGTCTTTGTTAAAAAAAAACTTCAATAATTTTAAAATGCTATATCTTGAGATTTTGAAGTCAAAAAAATAAAATTAAAAATAGCGGTGTGTTCGTCTCGACGAGACGAATAAAACTAGATAGGTCCATAGTTATAAATCCCATCCCGTACAGGTCCGTACCGGCCGGTACATCCCGTCCCAGTTGAAAACCGGAACAATACCAAAATAGCACATTGATTAACGCGTCAAAATCATGTAATGGCCTACAACTACCAAATACACCAAAGAAAATAAACATATATTTGCACATGATAAGAAAATACCAAACTGAGACCAAGTAATGCTCAACTTGCAGTTAAACGGGTCTAGGATCTTAATTACTCCCTCCGTCCCATTCCCATGATAAATGTTACAATTCTAAATAAGGAGAAAGGTTTATGCATTTTTTTACCATGGTAAAAACATTGTAAAAACAAGTAATGCACCCTCCTTAAAACGTTGACAAGTCAAATGCGACATTTATGGCTAGCTAGCAAAGTAGCACTAACATCCTCAAACTACTATTACAATGGCCACAATTACTAGCTGAGAACTCATTTGATTAACAAATTTCACTTTCTAAATGGCTCAATGCTTAACAATATTGCATACTGCTACTGATGATGTTTCTGGACCGACGGAGGTGCTAGGATACACATGAGGGATTGCATTTCTATAGCCTATATATACGAGTACCTACTAGAGAAAGCCTAAAATTATTTATGGCCAAAATTACCACTTATCTTCTTCAAATCTAGCTACGTCGAGTACAAGAAACATATCACACCCTTTTCCTTAATCGTCCTCATCATGTCAAATATCAGCTCAAAGTAGCTAGTAACTTCCGCCACACTTGTTTAAGACCCCAAGAGAGAGCCGCTCAAATCTTTAATGTCCCCACTCTCAAAGATTTATACCACAAGGTTCCTCAAATTCTTGTCATACTGAAACTTATTCACTCCTATGCCATTAACAGACAAGGGTTCTGTATATCAGACTGTAACAGCCATTGGACGACAAATCTGTGTAATAATTAATAAGTGAAATGAACATGTAGTTATCCATCTACATATAGCAAAGATTTTTTCATACCACCCACCTCAAGAGCTTTTGCATATGAGTTAATAAATAGCTGGGACTTCCCCGCTATTGTTCTGGCATGCTGTCTCAAGTAGCGGCTAAGGCACCACCACCAGCAACAACAGTAGAGTTCTTCATTGCCCTCCGGACAATCATTATTGCATCATGTAAACTCCTTTCTGCTTCCTCGATAAACTATAGGATCACTCAGGACCTCACATTAGATTTACGAAAAGAAACACATAAACACACCAATGAAGACTTATTATAAGAACAAACCTGATCAGCTCCACCACGGAGGACAATAGTAGCTGTCTGGCCGGAAGGGCAGCCACTGAATATGTTAAACCGCTCATTTCCAACCTGTCGCTCCTCAAACAACTCACAGGATCCAAGAACCTTAACCACATTACAATGCAACGATTTTAGGCAAGCAGAAAAGAAGGAAGAATCATGATGTAGTTCTAGAATGGCTTCTATAATCATTTAAAGATTGTTCAAGTCGTATAGGATTGCTAGAATAGTAGAATCAAACCTCATCAATCACATTGTTGACAGACGTCTGTACAGTACCACCAGTTGCAGCTGTAACCCTCTGCAAATCCTCTTCAGCAACATGGCCAGCACAAAAGATACCTCGATCTGCAAAGACAAGCCAATTGAAGACCCATACAGTGAGACTCCAGATTTTAAACAAAACTAGCTTCAAATAAAATGGCACTCTGAATAGTATAAGATGCCAAGTAAATCAACGATTACAAATGGAATAAAGACTTTGTGAAGAACGTTAATCCTGATAAACACAGATAAGATGTCTCCAGAGGGGAATAATAGTACAAAATGAATCTATATATGGGAAATGTCTACCTTTGTGCCCAGATCACCAATCGCAAGCCGTGATAAAACAATTTTGGTTCCGCTCTTCACACATTTATCCAATTTATCTATGCGTTTTCTTTTTCTGATTTCAGTTCCAATTCAATGTTTAATCAAAAAATAAAAACATATCCCATTCTGATAAGAGTGATGCCTTTTCCACTTTCCTTGTTGTATCCACCGAGTGTGAATGGTCTGCTTCATCTTCGCTACTCAGCATCTATGAACTTCTAAGGCTACGCCTGGTATGTTAGTCATTGTGCCAATCAGCTGGTTCCTTTCATTCTCCCTTTTCAATAGATCTAAAATCTGAAGGATAATAAGTTTTATACTCTCTCCGACATCTTTCCACTTTTTTAAATGTTACTACGAAGGAACTTTAGGGAGTAATCTTAGGTTGATTTAATTATCTTTATGAAAATCTAAAACTTGTCACTAAGAGTATTGTTGATGGTGTATCAATAACAAACTTTAGAATTTCATTAGTATAACTAAATCAACCTAAAATTATTGCTTAAAGTTTCTTCATAGTAATGCCAAAAAAAAAGTGTGAAGATCATTTTGGGACGGAGGGAGTAAATAGGATCAATCAATAGAAAGATGTAAGAGAGTTTCTGAGGGGTTGTTTAATAACTAGCTAGCTTATATGGAGAATAGGAATTTGAAAACTAGTGGCAAATCCGACCTTGACGCTCTGGCATTTGCATACTTTTAGGGAAGTTTTGCTACCCCCTGACAGGGTATGCACAGGATATACAGAAAATCCTAGAATCATAATCTGAATTGGCAGTAGATAGACGGAGCAAGACCAGTGATATCGTTCAGCAAACCAGCTGCTGAAGCACGGTCAAGGGGGCGTGCGTTTTAATAAAATGAAGAATATTGAGGAAAAATTACACACTCTTATTTGCTAGAATATAAACTGGTCATCTTATAGCTCATATATCCAGTGTGTGCTATCCTACTCATGCAGTCATGTCTTGTGAGCCCCTTTAACGTAGAGTATAAGGTTAGATTCAGCAAAAAGTAAAGACATGCTTAATAGTTGGTAACAACAACAGAGATCAGATCATCCAAATTTCGATTTAATTAGAACTCAAAATACACAGATTCGGTTAAAATAAGAATTGCAATATAGTATTAGGAAAAACAGGGTACCTTTTTTATTCCAATCATATTCAACCGATCATCATTTCCAATTGCAATAACAGCGTCGACGACCATTGTCGCAAAAAAAAAAATCCTTCTCTCCACCAATAAGCTTTGAAGAGAGTGTTGTCGCTGTACAATTGGCCAATAAGCTGCTCTTTTCGTCTAAACTTTTTCCCTGTATACTAACTGCTAATTCTTTAATCTTCTCAATGGCCTACTGAGACAAAGTGTAAGAAAAGCGAAAGTTGCTTCATTGGGCTCCAAATGGAAAGACTTTCTTGCAAGGTTTTGAAACTATCCCATTATTGTCCACCCACCCCACAGAAAGAATCCTAAACGGACAGATTTCTAAGGAACCTTATAGATGAGAGAAACATGATCATGAAAGACCATCACATGATTGACAGGCATAAAGATGACTACACAAATTGCTTATCACGCTCGAAGATGCCTATCTTTGCTACTAAAGCAGGACATCAAGATGCCCCCTTGGTTCATGTAAGCTATGGTTTGGGAGTTGGGACAAAGTTGTTCTCTGGGCATAAGCTTTCAATATAGAAATTGGGATGAGATCAGGCTAGTGTAATTCTTTTGATGGATGCATGTCCATCTTTGTATATTCTTCTCTTTAATAAAAATCAAAAATAAATAAATAAATGCAAAGGATAACAATTATATTCGAAATGATGTTTAAGAAGAAGCGAGAGGCCCGAGTGTTAGTATGGGCTGGACTAGGCCGGCAACGGACTATGTTGGAGGTTCCACCTTAAAACCAATTGGTGATAAAGTGAGTAACTCTTCAAGTCTATATACAGGTTCATATTTCTCTCTTTAGAAGATGTAGGATAATTGTCTCTTACAGTTTCCAAATGATAACTAGAACATACTTGTACTAAGAATACTAAGACGACACCCGAAAATAGAGGTCAAACCACATCAAAAGTAAAACCCAAATCAGTTATCAAATTGAGGCCTAACTTATAACACATGTTTTCAGTCAAAATCTTTCTTGAGAGAAAATAGGAAACAGAACCATAAGCATAGAATCGGCTTCAATACATACCCATAATATTTCTAATAAAACAAAAGTGGACCTTCTTAATCCTTTCGTCCTTCCTATGTTCTCAACAACCGAAAATATTTGATATTCATCTTCATATTTACCACAGTGGGAAATAATTTCATATACTAACGGCTCAAGAAGCCAACCACGTTAAAGCGGCTAATGTTGTATTGCCTCACTTAATGAGCAACAAAATTTCACCTGTGTAACCATCATCAGTTGCCGGTCAAAGTTAGGATTTTTGGGATACCTATCAGTATAGTTCAGTTCCAAATAACACACAAAAGTACAAACTTTCCAAATCTCAATTACAACCAAAACATAAACCGGACTCTGAACAAACAAGACAGTGAAAAGTATTACCTCCGAATCCTGCGATTTGGCAATGTCGTCAAGGATCTTAGGAGTAGGGTGGACAATGTCAAGCAGCTTCATAATACTAGCACCATCTTTAGAAATGGTAGTGTTTCCCCTGTCATCATGGATCAACTTGTCCCAATCCCTCAGACCGAGTGTGGTTCGCGTAACATCAGCCACAGCCATAACCGCATTTATGTTACTGATCAACTGTGGCTTTCTGATGGAGAGAAAACTGATCAAAATGAGGATTTTTTATGATTTCGTAAAACCAATTTTACCACCCACTACCTCCATCGCCGCCAAGTACCTTCACTACCCATCGTCACCACCCACCATCACCATGGCTCACGGGGTGATGACGATGGAGTTGGTTGGTTAGGTGGCAATGAGCCAATGATACTAATAGTGCGGTAGCGATAGAAGAAGTGGTGGTGTGTGATAGTTGTGTATGGTGACAATGGGTGCTGGTGGTGATGGGTGCTGAATATTTACATGCACAAGAAAAAAGTTCATCGCAAGTGGAAGTTTACGGCTCAGCTCGAGACCCAATTAAAGAAAAACATTAGCCCGCATTAACCTGAAGCCCGCATACATATGGTCAAGCTAGCCTGTTTTGTTGACATGCCTTGTCACGCTAGCCTTTGGGCCTATTTGACCATCATCCTATCCTTAAGATAACCAAATTAAATTACGAGTAATTAATTTGTAATAGATGAATTAGTATTTGAGTGACTTGGGACCGCCTCCTTTCTGTTGGGGTGCAACCCAAAGTCCCACATCGGCGGATGAGCAAATAATTGCAAGGTATGCTCCCTTCCTACGCGGCAAGGACTCAACTCGCTCACAACAACTCAAATAAGTTATGCTCTCCATTTTTACACGGTTCGGTTAAGGTTAGGCCATTTAGTAACCGGTTAACCGCTGGTTATAACCGGAAAGCTAACCGCCAGTTCAACCGTCTATATTAACCGTCAGTTTCCTAACATTTATGAGTTAGTTTTCAGAATTACAGTTAGTTTTAAATATTTTTGTTAGTTTTCTAACAAAATTAGTGTTTTCCTTCATTTTCTATCAGTTTTTTGACGATTTTCAGTTAGTTTTCTAACAAAAAATGCTAAAAATTCATTTAAAAAGATTAAAAAAATAAAAAAAATCACATAACCGGATTAACCGTAACCGGACATCACGGTTATAAGGTTAGGTTACGGTTACAACTTAACGGATTTCCTAACCGGCGGTTATAACCGTTAACCGCCGGTTATAACCGGATGGTCACGTCTATGCTCCTCTAAAGTGATGCCGAATCCACAATTTTTAGTCGTATGCCTATTCTACCTAATATACTTATTATTGGCTCGCTCGGAAGAAGTGGTGCCAAACCAACAATTTTGAGACGTAACCTTATTCTACCGAGTAGACCTGCTATCAGTCTGCTATCTTAATAAGATAATTTTTGAACCAAAAATCAATTAAGAGAACGACATGTAATTCAAAAATATTAAGCGATCATTTGCATACACTTATATTTGAAAATTCTTTTGATTTAAAATTTAAAATTAATATTTGTTTTGACTTATAAGTCAGAAAGTTCTAAATAAAAACAAAGTACAACCGAGTTACAACTGAGATTTTGGCAGTATTCCGAGTCACTCCTCAACCTATTCCGAGTCACTCCTCAACCTGGAGTTCCGCCTAGAAGCAAGGGTTGCTCCCTTTTCCTGGAAGTAGTCACTACCTGAGCCACTGAAAATGCTTTTTGACCAATAGCTACATAAACACCTACTTATTACATAAATAAGTGAAAGCCCAAATGGAAATATTATTTCTTTTATTCTTAGTGAAAGCACAATGTTATGGATGTTTGTTTTTACCAAACATTCATAATTACTAGGATGAATCCCGTGCTCCGCACGGGGTACTTCTAAATTTATTTACTTTTTTTAAAAACAAATGTTCATTACTTTATTTTATTATAATATATTTATTTTGTTATCATTTACTCCTCCCGTCCCACCTCACTTGATACCTAAGAGGTGGACACAATAATTAAGGAAAATAAAATAAAATAAAGAAAATGTGTGGTAGAAAATAAAGAGAGAGAATGAGTGGGGTTAATAGTAGGTTGGTTGAAAAAATTGTGTGGTGAAAAATGAAGAGAGAGAATGAGTGGGTGAGACAGATTGAATATATAATTATAAAAAGATAACCATTTTGGAAAGTCTCAAGTGAAGTGAAACGATCAAGTGAGGTGGAACAGAGGGAGTATATTTATTGTTTTACTTATTTTAAAGCATGATGAGTTTGCCTCTTCATGATGATCTAGCATTAATTTCGTATCATACTATATTCATTTCAATTTAATTAAATTTAAATAATAGAATTTTGGTAATCACAAAACTTTTTTTGTTCAATGTTCCATCTTCCAAGACTTATTATATGCACATATATTTATTAAATATTTTAACTTTTAATTTAGTTAATTCATAATTAAGAGACTTTTGATAAGCAAAATATTAATTTACTTACTCATTCATCTCCCTTTAAGATTTATAACACTAAAAAAATATTTAATTCATAATGAATCTATCTCTTAATTTTATATGACTTTTCATATTCAGTTCCTTTAAATTAAGTTACACTTCTAATGTTTCATCTTTTTAGACTTATTATATTCATATATATTTATTAGATGTTTTAATTTTAAATTTAATTTAATTTATATGGAAAGACTTTTGATAATCCAAATATTAAGTCATCTTATAATTCATGTCCTTTATAGACTTGTTGCATAAAAAAAGTAGAATTAATTCATAGTGGATCTAACATTTAATTTTAAAAGACTTATCATATTCAATTAATCATTAAAATTAGTTTGCATCTTTTAGGACTTATTATATAAACATATATTTATTTCATGTTTTAATTTAATTTAATTTGATTCATAAATAAAAGACTTTTGATGATCCAAAGTCAACCACTCATTCATCTTCCTTTAAAATTATAACATAATTTTTTTTTATATATATAAAAAAATCTTTTTCCAAAAAAGCTATCATTATGAATGCTTTAATTCAAATGATAATTAATAACTTTAAATAAACATTATCAATTCCATCCAAATCCAAACTTTCATATTCCATAACTTATGACTATTATATATATATATATATATATATATATATATGCATGCATAATGTACACACTATTAATTTATGTGTCGTCTATATTTTAACAATTATTATTCTTTATTTAATCAGCAACATATTTACGTATATTTTTTGATAAATTCCTTATCAGTTTGATATAGAAGAAAGACTTGTGCTCCCGCCTCGTGTTTTAGGTTTATTTTTATATTTTTTTTAAAAAAAGGCGTATTAATATAGTATATAAATAGTATGAGTGTCAAATTTTGAACTTTACTTTTCATTTTTACTATTATAAAAACATTCAACTTAAATTAGTACTACATACATGATATAAATGACATGAATGACTGCTTTAACGAAGACACAATATTGACCTTAACAATAAATGATATTATTCAGCATTAACAACATAAAAACAAAATGTAATAAAAGAAAAGCAGAATGTCTAATACTTGTTACCTTGATTGTACTCATTAGAATAAAGAAGCAAGAAAATTAATAGTATTGATGTAGATAATGAATGAGGGTAAGCATAATGAATAGACACATTCTAATGTTGAAAACATTGAAAGGTTAAAATAACTGAAAAGTTAAGCGAATTGAATGATTCATTAAGAAATATGAGTATTGGAAAGTAATTGGAATTGAAATGATTTGTTAATAATGGTGTAAAATAAATATTTTAATTAGCCGCATTTAAAATTTTTGAGAAAATTAATTCTAAGTAATACTTGAATCTTCTACATTTTCCGTCTCTTTAACTTTTACTAACCATACCGCATATACAATTTAGATTAAATTATAACACTACATTAATTTATCTTTTAAACAAATTAATTTTTATACTCATGAATTTTAATCATCCTCTGAGTTTTAAGTTATTAATATCATTGAGTTTATATTGTATTCGGACTATTATAAAAATTACATCTTGTAAGATATTTACACTATTACCGGTAGACAAGATATCTCACATTTAGAAATTTTACTTTTACAATTAATTTTCTATGATTTTGTATATATGAAATATATATATATATATATATATATATATATATATATATATATATATTAAAGTTGGTGAGGAGAGTTGTGGGTTTGACATGTGTACATGTTTTAGTAAAAGCTTGAATTTGGAGAAGCCACATCAACATCATCCTAAAATGTTATGACTTTTGATATTCTTATTCTTAGCTAATACTATTAGTTAATCATATTAGTAATTATATTAGTTAACTATTACTATTAATAGTATAAGTTAACCATTACTATTAATAGTATTAGTTAACAATATTAGTTACAATACAAGTTAAATATTACTATTAATAGTATTAGTTAACTATAATAGTTACTATATTAGTTAACTATTACTATTAATAGTATTAGTTAACCATAATAGTTACTTTATAAGTTATTTTTTACTATTAATAGTATTGGTTAACTATAATAGGCTACATACATTAACTATTACTATTATTAGTATTAGTTAATTAAATAAGTTAGATTATTAATTTTTAATATTAATCATAATAGTTTCTATATTAATTAACTATTATTATTAATAATATTATTTAATTATAATAATTATATTAATAATTATTATTATATAGATTAATCATTGCTATTAATATATATTAACTATTACTATCAATAGTATTAATTAATTATAATATTTATTATAATAATAGTAATCATATAGATTAATTTTTATTATTAATAGTATTAGTTAAAATGATGATTACTATATTAGTTAACTATAGCTAAAATATTTTTTAAGACACAGTATTGGTTTCCCGTGCAGAGCACGGGTTACCCGCTAGTTATTTAAATGGATAAAATGCAATATCATGTAGAAGCACGAAAGAAATTGAGTAAGTTCAATAGGGAACCTCAATATGCAATTAATTTCATGTTTTTGTTCAAAAGATTCAGGCATTGAGTAACATAAGTTCATAAATATGATAAAATTAGGTGTATAATATAAATTTTGTAAACGTATCTCAAATAAATTTCACTTTCGCTTCTGATTAAAAATAAAAATGAGCATTTATTTTATATTAAAAAATAATATAATTAATTAAAAAATTAAACTACCATAAAAAATGTTAAAAGCTCAATTATCTTGCTACTTCTAAAATATTTTTTGCCCACCATATACCAAAGAAGTTTAACCTTCGAATTCTTTTAATCTCCTTCTCCTCCTGCAATTCATAAAAAGGTTCTTGAATTATAGATGATCTTCAAATTAAAGTTTAGATAAAAAAATATTAAAAAATAATACATTAAAGATTAATTGATTTACTTGTGCGCAAATCATTTTTTTAACTAATGCAAATATTTTAAGAAACATAAAAATAAGTATTACCTGCATCACTTACGATGAGATACGTATCATCTCAACTTGAAGTCTGCCATTATTCAATAACTTATCAGATAACATAAAAATCTTTAAAAATATCGACTATAATACATCCAACCGATATTATATATCAATAACAAAAAATATAAAAAAAATCATATCAGATCAAATACATTGACATATATAAAAAAATCAACAATTAATCCAAAGAACTAAAGCCAAGATAATAATCAAATCCATGATATTATAACAAAAAAATGAAAACAAAAGCAAAAGTAAAGTAATTTATTATAATTTCAAAAATCAAAAATCAAAAATCAAAATCATCTAATTGAAACAGGACTTATCGAGTACGTCGACACCATGACAAAACATTTCTTTCAGGTAAAGAAGCATAAGCGGCACGATAAGAGGTATTATTTATACTTTTAGAAAAAATGAGTCATGGAGGTAGATGAGACGAATCAAGTGAGTGGTACATAACGTTCAAAATTTGTTGTCGAATTTCAATTAAAATAAAAATAAAAATGAACATAAGTGCTTTTGATGTGGTACATAATGTTTAAAATTTGTTGAGATTTTTTTTTTTAAAGGAGAGGGAAGTGATTACCTTAATCCAATTGAGAATAAGTTGTTTGACAAATCTAAACTTTTATGATATTCAGCTTATGCATCTGCAAAAAAATATTAGAAATGATGTAAACAAGTTTTAGAAAACATCATGATAGTGCTACTACAGGGATAAAGAAACAACTAAATAAACTATCTTTGGATTCTTAATAGATGAACAATTTTTAAGAGATAACATATTACTACCTCCGTTTCAAATAATTTTCCATCTTTTTTTGTTGTTACTACGAATACATTTGGAGTAATAATTTTATGTTAGTTTAATTATACTAATGAAAATTTAAAACTTGTAATTGATTCATGATCAATAATATTATCAATAACAAATTATAAAATTTCATTAATTAAGATAATAAAATCAAACTAAAATTAGTCTTTTAAGTTAGTTTGACTATTGAGAAAGAAGTGAAAAAGTTATTATGGGATGGAGGAATATTGTTTTATAACTTTTTTTTTATTCAACTGGAAGAAAAGTTAACAAAAGCAATAGTTATGCATTCTAAATCATTAGCGGAAGTATGTGGCTCACTCAAGTTATGAATTTGAGTAGAATGTCTTCTTCTAGTTTTTAGAGAATGTTTCTTCCTTTTCAACCTCTATAGTGTTCACCTGCATTGAAAAAAAAAAGTAGCTTAACATCTGAGCCAAAAGACAGTAAAATAAAATAAATAAAATAGAACACAGAGAGAAGGAGAAGGGAGATTGGGTTAGAGAGATAAATTTAGCAATTGTGTTTAGTTCATTGATGAATATCCTAATATCCACAAATTCTTCTTAATATGACTCTTTTCAACTTTTGAGTCTCTTGCACTTCATTTACCTTCCTTTATGCACCAACTTGAAATGCATTGAGTTATCTTATCATTTGATTAGTTCAAAAGTCACATTAGTGGAAAAGACACACCTTTAAATGCATGCCCTACCTAGTCTTCATTTATATTTCATATATAAGAGTATGAGTTCTATTATATACTATCATGATCTTATAGAATACTATTCTCTTTATATATGTTCTCTATACAACTTACATATTCAAAATTATTTAGTTTCATACCTATTGTTATCAACTAATATTATTACCTAGGTAGCCGAATGTCAAAAGACATTGGAATTGGAACAATCATCCTACATGGAAGCCTCACAATCAAGATAAACCATTTTGTTGCTTATGTGTCATTCCCATAATTGGTTTCACCAACTTTAAAATACTATAAGCATAGATTTTATTACAAATTAAATTAATTAGAATAAATAAAATAATTATTTTATATTCAATTCACCATTTTCAATTAATAAATCATTAATAATTAGATATTGACTATAAGCCATTAACAATAAGCCGTGAAAATGAGTTGTTAATTAACTCGTATATTAACAAGCCATCAACTATTAGTCATCATTTTTGTCAAATGAGGCTATATAGTGAGAAGTGCCAAAATTTATGAGAGGAACTAACTAACAAGTTTTACTAGTTTATTATTTTCCCGTCTCATAGAATATCATAATTGAAATATTAATATTTTTGAGATAAAATAATAATTTTTTTTTTATATAAATTAATGATGTTATGGTTAAATTATAAAAACATGACATTTATCATGAGATAAACACATGTTATTATAATCATTATTTAGATTTGACTTTTGTTTTCAGAAAATAGTTTCAACCTAACATGCTTGGTAAATAATCTCTCACAAAACTCTGAATAAATAACTTTGCCTAATTAAATAGGATTGAAAGTCAATATAGTCCCCCGTCCCAAAAAGATTGTCTTATTTAAAATTTTTATAGTCAAGATAAATGAATTTTGACCATAATATTTTTAGAATTTCATCGTGATCATTAAATTGACACTAATGTTTGATCTAAGTTCATTTTGTTGACGATAAAAATTTAAAATGAAACCAATATATAGAGAAAGAGATAGTATAATATTTTTTTTTATAGAAGCAATATTATTTTAATTTAATGTACCTTCCTGTAGACACTCCGATCTCGCACCACCCGACAAACCCTTTTGACTAGTCTAAACCCTAAAATCGACCTAGAACCCTCGATTTGGCTACGCGGGAGTGACGTGGGCCTTATCGGTGCATCGAATGGATTAACGGACTTCAAATTCATAAACAGAGCGAAAAAACGAGTAAACAGACATGTACTCAATTTTTGAGCTGTGGGACCCGAAACGGGGCCCGCACCCCTAGAGCTGCTCGTTATCGTCCATTATGTGCATTTAAAAATACATTATTGTCATCCTTTGATTATAAACATATTTCATATAGACGGACGTGACCACGAGATTATTTCAAGCAACTTTCATGTTGAGCCCGCAGACAATCGGGACACCGGAGTGCGACACGGACAAAACTTGGACTGTTGCGGAACCAATACCGGAGCAAGAATTGTGGTCATCTATGTTGAAAATTCAAACATGACATAATGACACCCAACCACCATCAAGCAAATGGCTGCAAGTGGTTGGGCATTGAATTTAAGGAATGGTCAAATCGGAGCGCGACAAGTGGCGGATCACATTTCCCCAGCTGCCAGAACTCCCATTGTACGGCTCCTAGGGAGGATTACTCCCCTAGGACAGCCGTACGGCTCCTCCTTCCCAAGCAGTTCAGCATTTTTCTCCTCCAACAATTTGGTCATCCAAGGCAACATTAAGAGTGATTCAAGCCATTCCTACCCGGGTAGATGACCCCTAAAGCACCTCCTAAGCCTAAGCAAAGGCACCTAAGGTCATTCACCTCCTCCTAATCCATATTACCTCCCACACTCATCCATTTTCAAGGGAGACACAAAGAGAACCATAGAGAACAAGAGGGACACCACAAAAACACCAAGAACACACACACTCTCCATATTGCTCTCTACCACTCCCAACAACACTCACTTCATACCTTTATAACCTTAGTCCATACACCATCAATACACCACCATATCACCACTATAACATCACTATAAACACCCACACAAAGCAAGCAAACAAACTCACAACAAACACTCCAAACACAAGCACAACATCTCTAGAAAAGCAACAAAAAAAGTCTTCCCTTGGAAGCAACAGATGCACAACTTAGGTAACATTTCTATCTTGTAATCTATACATGTAAAATGTAGCTCTTCGTATAGTTTTTTAAGAGTTCTAGACACTTGTTAGGCTAGACCTCCATTGTTGAACCAAAGATGTAATACTTGATGTTCTTTCCATGTTATTGTTAAATGAATGTTTGTAATGTTATATCTTAGTTGTTTTGCCTTTATATGTTATTATATCTTGTATATTATATATGTTGTACATGTTGAATGCTCATGTTTGTGGATTTGGGGAGATTTTCCAAGGTCTTCATGTGTTTCAAACAAAACCCCCAAATCTGTCCATGTTCCTCATTTTTCATGTAAAGCATCATCAAGCTATGATTAAATAAGTGAGTTTCCATGAATTTTGTGTCACTAATATGTATATCTTTGCACACACAAAGTTTCATGTCCATAACACTTCATTTGGTTGAGTTTTGATGCTTGTTTTCTTGATAGTGTAACTATCCAGCAAGATCTTCAGTTTTGACCACTCTGTCTTTTCACCTCCATTACTCATATAAAAAGTGGTTTTTGATCTTAGTATATAAAAGAGTTTTTGTTCTAAACAGGATGACGAAAATGATAATGTAAATATCATATTTTTACCATGAGTAGAAGTAGATCTTTCCATTTTTTTTTTTAACTCTTTGATCTCAGATTGATGTGTTTCTTGTTCTGACATTAAAATGTCAGAGATGTTTTTATATGTTTATACTTGCTTTCTGGACTTCCAACTTGTCATACTTAATGTTTAAAATGTTATGAACAAGTTTAATGTTTGGTGTTTTTCCTAATTCCCACGTTTTAATGATGCAAATGATAGATCTTTTGTGGGTGTGCACCAAGTTTCCTGTTCTGACTGCGTTTGAGTTCATCTTGCACAACTTGTTTGGACATCACAAAATGCTCCTAAAATCAACATAAAAATCATGTTTGATTTTTAACATGTTAGGAAGAAGTAATCACCTTTTATTTTCATATTGCATAAGTTTCGAGACATGTACATCAAATAGAATGGATAACAGTCCATAAACTGGACATAAACGTGGACTTGGACATTTATTCTTTTTCATGGGACTAGCGGGTAACCCGTGCTCTGCACGGAAACCAATACTATGTCTTTTAACTATAGTTAACTAATATAGTAATCATCATTTTAACTAATACTATTAATAATAAAAATTAATCTATATGATTATTATTATTATAATAACTATTATAATTAATTAATACCATTGATAGTAATAGTTAATATATACATTAATAGCAATGATTAGTCTATATAATAATTATTATTAATATAATTATTATAATAAAATAATATTATCAATAGTAATAGTTAATTGATATAGTAACTATTATGATTAATTAATATTAAAAATTAATAATCTAACTTATATAATAACTATTATAATCAACTAATACTAATAATAGTAATAGTTAATGTATGTAGCCTATTATAGTTAACCAATACTATTAATAGTAAAAAATAACTTATAAAGTAACTATTATGGTTAAATAATACTATTAATAGTAATAATTAGCTATATAGTAACTATTATAGTTAACTAATACTATTAATAGTAATAGTTAACTAATATAGTAGTAACTAATACTATTAATAGTAATATTTAACTAATATAGTTAACTATAATAGTTAACTAATACTATTAAACTAATACTATTAATAGTAATATTTAACTTGTATTGTAACTAATATTGTTAACTAATACTATTAATAGTAATAGTTAACTAATATAGTTAACTATAATAGTAACTATTACTAATAAGAGTAATAGTTAACTATAATGGTTAACTATTATAGTTAACTATTACTAATAATAGTAATAGTTACTATAATAGTTAACTATTATAGTTACCCTTTTTAGTAACTATTATTATTAGCTAATAGTATTAGCTAATGAAAAGAAAATGAAAAGTCACTTATTTATTAGTATGTTGTTGATGTGGCTTCTCCAAATGCAAGCTTTCTCCATTGTTTGTCCACATGTCAATACCATAGCTCTTTTGGCCAACTTTAATATATATATATATATATATATAGATTTGTCTCCCATTTTATTCATCATGTATACATTATAACCCTCTCCCCTTTTGTGCTTTCCTTTACTTGATATGAATGCTCAAAACCATTTTCAAAACCAAGTGAGAGTCCACCCAAACCGACTCTCATTTGTGAGTTTAAGCAAACATACTTAGAATATGAAGACTCCTTTGTATATAAAATTACCATTTTTGTTAAGGCATAAAAACAAGGCATAAAATGAACTTAAGAGACATGCATGCTATAAAGAAGTTTAATAGAAGTGGAGTATTTTCATTGTATTGAATAATGAAGAGTACAAGTGTATATATACACAATGATTGACTTGCTCACTAAGTTAGGGTAATTAGGGAAGGGATAATCTAAACTAGGAAGATAATTATAATTGATACAATAAAGATATGTATCTAGAATATTTACAATAAAGATGTGATATTATGTATCTAGAATATTCTTATCAGGCCCCCGCAAGATGGACGTTCCATGGAAAAGACCAATCTTGGAGAGAAGTAAGTTGAAGCGAGCACGAGAGAGAGGTTTTGTGAGGATGTCGGTGAGCTGGTCAGAGCCTGAGATATGCTGGACGCGTAGTGAGCCTGTGTTGACTTGTTCACGGACAAAATGAAAGGCAAGTGCAAGGTGTTTCATCCGTGAGTAGAAGACGGGGTTGGCGGAGTAATGAGTGGCACCAAGGTTGTCACAATAAATAACTGGAGGAGATGTGAGAGGAATGCTGAGTTCTTGAAGAAGATTACGGACCCAGAGTAATTCAGCTGTAGTGTCAGCGACAACCCTAAATTCTGCTTCAGTGGATGAGAAAGCGAGAGCACGTTGTTTGCGAGAGGCCCAAGCAATGGGATTTTTACCGAGATAAACCAGAAAACCAGATGTGGAGATGTAATCATCTTTATCACCTGCCCAATCAGCATCACAGAATGCGTGAAGGGACAAGGAAGTGTGCCTATGAAGTTGAATGCCGAGATTGAGGGTGCCATGTAAATACCCTAATAGGCGTTTGAGAGTAACCCAATGAGATGCTTGAGGGTGTTGCATAAATTGAGCGAGTTTGTTGACCGAGAAGGCAATGTCAGGTCGCGTGATGGAAAGATATTGGAGAGCACCTACAATTGATCGATATTCACTAGGTTGACATATGGGAGATAGCGGATGATGGGTGAGAGAGGTGGAGGAAGCCATGGGTGTAGGGGATGGTTTTGAGTTGAGCATGTTATGGCGAGTGAGAATGTCATGAGCATATTTTGATTGGATGAGGAGAAGGCCTTGGGAATTGGGAGTGACTTCAACCCCGAGGAAGTAAGACAGGGGGACAAGATCCTTGAGGGAGAAGCGAGAGGCTAAGTTTTTTATGAAGTCAGTGAGAAGAGAGTGAGAAGATCCCGTGACTATAATATCATCAACGTAGACCAATAATAAGAGACGGTGAGAGGAGGTGGTGTGAAGGAACAGAGAAGGGTCGGCCAAGGAAGCTGTGAAGCCGTAGGAGAGGAGGTAGGTTTTAAGTTCTGTGTACCAGGCACGAGGAGCTTGTTTGAGGCCATAGATAGCCTTTTTGAGGTGACAGACACGTGATGGAGAGGTGGGATCAATGAAGCCAGGTGGCTGAGACATGTAAACAGTGTCATGAAGTTGTCCTTGGAGAAAAGCATTGTTTATGTCAAGTTGGCGAAGTGACCAGCCATTGCTGAGAGCAAGAGAGAGAAAGAGACGAACAGTGACGGGTTTGACCACGGGGCTGAAAGTGTCTGAGTAGTCAACACCCGGGTGTTGATGAAAACCTTTGGCAACAAGACGGGCTTTGTATTTGTTAATGGTGTTGTCGGGGTTATATTTGATGCGAAACACCCATTTGCAACCAACAATGTTTGGGGCAGAATGAGAGGGGACAAGGGACCAAGTATTGTTTTTAGTGAGAGCTCGAACTTCTTCTTCCATGGCAGTACGCCATAGAGGAGAGGGCTTGTTTGACTGTTTTTGGGAGATCCGTAGGAAAGGATAGGGAGGCAAGATTTGCATATTTAGGATTTGGTTTGATAATATTATTTTGGAGACGGGTTTTCATGGGATGGGGAGTAGATGGGGAGGGGTGGAGAGGGGGTGCAGGAGTTTCGGAGTTGGCAGAAAGAGATTGGGAGGTTTCGGTAGTGGGTGTGGTAGTGGTTCGAGCGGGTTGGGTAGATGGAGAGGGCTCGGGGTTAGGTGGTTGGGCGTGGGTTGGGGATTGAGAGTTGGGTGGAGTGGGAGAGGAGGGTGGAACCAGGTTAGGTGGAGAGGTTGGTGCCGAGGTAGGGACAGAAGGTGTGTTGGAGATAATTGGGAGAGATAAGTTGCACCATTGAGAGGTTGTGAGGGTGGGTAATGGTGTGGCAGTAGGGAGGAGAGAGGGATAAGGAAAGGTGTTTTCCACAAATTTGACATGACGGGACGTGTAAATACGACCTGTTTTAGGATCAAGGCAGTGATATGCACTTTGGGTGGAAGAGTATCCTACGAAAATGCAAGGAGTGGAGCGAGGAGCAAGTTTGTGGGGGGGGGGGGTGTAGGGACGAAGCGAAGGGTAACAAAGACACCCAAAATTCCGCAGTTTAGAGTAGTTGGGTTGTTTATGAAATAGACGGAAATAGGGAGAGTCATTAGTGAGAGTAGCTGTGGGAAGGCGGTTTATAAGATATGTGGCAGTGGTGAAGGAAGAGGGCCACATGGTGAGAGGGAGTTGGGCATGAGAGAGTAAAGCAAGGCCCGTTTCGACAATGTGTCGATGGCGTCGTTCGGCATAGCCATTGTGTTCAGGAGTGTGGGGTGGAGTTGTGAGGTGAGAGATGCCAGTTGTAGAGAGAGTAGATGCAAGTTTTAAGTATTCTCCACCATTATCTGAAAAGAGTTGTATTATGGGTTTGTTGAAAAACTTTTCAACAAGGGCTTTAAAGCGAGTAAAGGTTGCAAGGGTGTCAGATTTTTGTTTGAGTGGGTAGAACCATATATATTTGGTGAAATGGTCCACAAAAATAACGTAATATTTAAATTTATCTTGGGAGTAGAGGGGGGAAGTCCAAACATCAGAAAACACAAGTTCAAGAGGTGCATGAGAATTAAGGGAGGAAACAGAAAATGGGAGTTTGTGACTTTTATTGATATCACAAGCATTACAACTAGAATCAGGAGTAAACGGAATAGATAACGAAAATTGTTTATTTAAAAATGAAATAACAGGAGGAGCGGGGTGGCCGAGTCGGTGATGCCATGAATGGAAGGACGTGGAGGTGCTTGGATGTGCTTGAGTAGAGGTGGGATGCCAAAGATAGACTCCACGGTCGTTAGTGCCATGGAGGAGAACTTTATTGGTGGAGAGATCCTTGATAAGAAAAGAGGATGGTGAGAATTCAATATAAGCATGGTTATCTTTACAAAATTGAGACACGGAGATAATGTTACGGGAGATAAGGGGAACATATAAAACATTATTGAAAGAGAGATGTTTAGAAGAGGAAGGGAAGGTGAAAGAACCTATTTCAGAGATTGGAAGGGATGAGCCGTCACCAATGATGACATCGTCACTTCCGTTGTAAGGATGGTGAAGAGAGAGGTTGTTGAGATCATTTGTGATGTGATTGGTGGCTCCACTGTCCAAGAGCTAAGATGGAGGAGGAGTCGGAGTGGGGGTAGTGGCAGTGTGGACTTGCGGGTTGTTGGAAGAAGAGGGGCGAGGGTTGCGGATGGCTGGGGATGGGGAAGGAAAAACAACATTAGGGTAGACCTTTTTAAAGGAGCGGCATTGGGAGATGACATGTCCAGTGATACGGCAATATTGGCATTTTCCTTTAAACTGAGGGGAAGTGGTCGGGTTAGTGTGGGGTGGGGTCGGCAGAAGAGGTGTGTTGGCGGAGGGGCGGGGATAAGGTTTGTAGGTGGTGGGATTGGTGCGGGTGGTGACAGTGTGGGCGGAAGCAGGAAGGTTGGTGTTTGTGGGATGGTATTTGAGGGATAACTCATGATGAATGAGTTTTTCGTGAAGGGCTTCAAAGGAGATGGGAGTGTCACGAGCACGGACGGTGTCGATGACGGGTTTGTAGGTATCATAATCAAGTCCTTTGAGGGTTTTGGCGATAATATCTTCATTATCCATGGGTTTGCCAAGAATGGCGAGTTTGTCAGTGCAAGATTTTATGGAGTTCATGTAGTCGGTGATAGAGAGGTTGGCTTTGACTAGAGATTCGAGGTTGTCCTTGACTTGAAGGATATGACCACGGGAAGGGTTGGCGTAGGTGGTTTGTAGTATGTCCCAAAGTTCTTTGGAAGTTTTGGTTTGAAGAACAAGGGGAGCAATAGAGGTGTCGAGGGTTCCAAGAAGAGCACCACGGAGCAAGCGGTCTTGGCGTTTCCAAGTGATATGGGCGGGGTTGGAAGTTTGTTTGTCGTTGGTGGTGATAGTTTCGGGTGGTAGTGGGTGACTGCCATCAACAAAACCGAGTAGATCAAGGCCATAGAGGAGAGATTGAAGTTGGGAAGCCCACGGTAGGTATGTGAGCGGGGTGAGTGTGATGCAGTTTGAGAGATTGACAAGGATGAGAGGAGTGTTTGTGTAACGCTTCACCCAATTTTATTTTCATACTTCTCATTTTTGACATAATTAAAATCTATTATTTGATTTATGTGCGCATTTTATGTGTTAGATAATAATTTCTTAAACTTACATATTATTTGAGTATATGTGTTGATAATATTGCTAGTCATGATACTTGTCTTGGGGATTAAATGAGTTAGTAGCATGGTGGGCTTATGTGGTATTGAGGAGAATTATCCTTTAGTGGTATTAGAAGAATTAGAAGGGGTTAGTAAGGAAAACTAGGAATGAATATAAAGATCTGGTTTGGGGATCTTTATCCCATCCCTTCCTCTCTCTCAGTAAACACAAAAAGGATACTCCCTCTTGTTCATAAACCCAGGTTGAAGAAAGGTAAGAAAATTCTTGTATTAATTCCCCTAAATTCATTTACTACTCTATTTCAAATTCTAAATATATATAATTGTTCAGGGCATTGAATAGAGTAATCATACCGATTCAATTTCCGTTTTCTTGATACTTTTCCAGAATAGGTAAGTTACTAAATTCCCCTAATTTAATGTTATAAGGAGTATTCTTGAGTTCTATGATGTTATATATGAGTAATATAGGATTTGATTTGGTTTCTATGAAGTTATAGGAAATGGGAGCATTTTTTTTAGTTTGGCCCTTGATTTCCAAGTTCTGAGTTGATGGGTGTTATGGGGGGTGTTTTTGTGTGTAAATTTTGTTGTTAGAACTCAAGTATTAGCCTAGATAAGTTTGGGAAAAGAATTTAGGTTGCTGGGTTTGTGTGATGGTTATAACATGGAAATTAGGCAAGGACAACCAAGAGCTGCAATCTGGAAAACTGATTTTCGAGATGGAGGCGCGCGCACCCCATGAAAGGAGGCGCACGCACCCATCATCTGAAGTTGAAATTATTTGGAGTTAGTTGGAGGCGCGCGCATCAATTGTGGGGAAGCGTGCGCACCCTATAAAATGTGAAATTGCCATAGCTTCAGTAGTTGGAAGCGCGCGCACCCTTGAAATAGAGGCGTGCGCACCCTTGGTTGAAATTGTCAAGGCCTCACTTCTGATTTAGGGAGGCGCGCGCACCCGTGGAGGGGAGGCGTGCGCATCCTTCCCCTGTTTCAGCCTTATTTGATCCTTTTTATTCCTAAGAGTTAGTAATTGATAAGGAGTACTTTATATGCATTATGAAAGTTTATATTGATAAGTAAATGATTGTTTACATTCTTCATGATTACTAGAAGATGAATTGGTAAATGATACATACTAAATGTGTTACAAGTGAATTTGAACATTTCATACAATTATGCCTAAGTGATGTGCATGGTTAAAGGTCTAGTCCCTTACTTTGGGCCTAGTACTAGTTTCATATTGTCAAGTAAATAATACTTGTATACTTGGTTGTGATTCCAGCTGGTTTATGTGTTTTGGGGGTGTATAGGTTCACGTTTGTTATGAGAGCTGGGGCTGAGTAATAACCGTGAATCTATGCATCTGTGACCGTTTGCTCCTACTCTTGATCACAGTAGGGGTCTAGCTTTATCAATGATTGGAGCATTAAGCACAATGATTGAATAGCTCTTTTGTTCTTGGTTCTTAGTTTGAGATACTGGGTAACGGGTCTCCTCTGATTTTGTGAAGCGGCTTTCAATGTGAAGATCGACATCAACGTTATGTTTGGGTATGGGGTAATAAGGAGGAAAGAAATATCCTTTTGTAGTGTGTAATTAGCTATACGTATTGCATAATGAGTGGGAGTAGCTACTCATGTGATGTGCTACTTGATATATATGATTAATGAACTGCTTTCATGCTTCATTTTTATATGTATGCATATCATACTATGATAGTAGTAACTTACTGAGATTTTATCTCACCCCGTTTATTGTTTCTTTGTTTTCCTTACATCCAAAGAAGGCTAGCGATAGCTCGAGGTGAGGATCGTAGTATCCAGTTCGGGTGCTAAGGGAGATATCTTTTGGGTAGGTTATTATACTTTTGTTTTTGTGAGGACGTAGGTTAGACTGAGTATGTTAAACTCAGAATTTTTGGGGTACAGTTGTGTATATGTAACTAAAGTTATCTTCTTTTGTTTACCGGCTTGTAGGCCGAGTAATGGAAGTATAGAAGTTAGTTTTTGGATATGTAAAGTAGTAAAAGGGGGGGGGGGTCAAGTGTTGAACCGTCTTTAGTAGTGTATCTCCTACGTCATTAAAGGAGTATAGTTGTATTTTAGTTTTAAATTTTACCCGTTTTTAAAGTAGTGGCGTGTCTAAATTCTATGGTTTATATCAAATCTAAGAATTCGGGGCGTTACAGTTGGTATCAGAGCTATGGTTAGCTCTAAGCCTAGATAGGGTCTATGGCCTAGGTGGGTTGGTTTTGGGTTGTTTTATTAACGTCGAGTGTTTATGTGTAGGGTGGAGATGAGTCATTCTGAGGATATTGGTAGTAGTACTCAGGGAAATGAGGAATCCGAAACTCCTTCTGTAGAAGTGGGTAATGATCATAATGTGGATTACAAGCAAATGTTTCAGTTATTGGCTCAATTTGTCTCCAACCAATAAGGACAAAATAATCCGGGGCAGACACAGTCAGGAGCTGATGATAAGGGTTATGCCAGTCGTCTTGCCAAATTCCTGAAAATGCAACCTCGTAGCTTTGATGGAGAACCCGATGCGGTAAAAGCTGAGGAGTGGATTGAGAGTATTGAGAAGATATTCGCTGCTCTGAAATGTGAGGATAAAGAGAAGGTAACCTTTGCAACTTTTAAATTAGAAAAAGCTTCGGAGCACTGGTGGAAGGTGTTATGCCAAAGCTGGGAGCAAGAGAAAGATGTACAACATACTTGGGCGGATTTCCTTAAAGAGTTCAACTCACAGTTCATTCCCTCGGTTGTCCAAGATCGAAGAGAGATGGATTTTATGAATCTAGTACACGGGAACATGACGGTGGGGCAATATTCCTCCGAATTCACTAAACTTGCGAGGTATTGTAGTCATCTAGTTCCAACTGAAATAAAGAGAGCTCAAAGGTTCGTGAAGGGATTAAAGACGGAGTATAGGAAGCAACTTCTTTCCTTACAACTCACTAGTTACCGACAAGCAGTTGAGAGGGAATATGCAATTGAGAATGACATTGATGAACATAGAGTTAAACCGGGAGTTGCTACAGGAGGTCAACCATCAGTACGTGTTCCAGAAAGGGCTCAGAGTACTGGAGGTAAAAGGGGTGGATTTAACCGACCGAGTGGTTGACCTCAGAGGCAAGCAGAAAGTATGAGAAGTGTATCAGTGGGTTCAAAGCCGAATGTTTCGAGTTCAAAGTGGACTTGCAAGTATTGTTCCAAGGATGGCCATATGAAGACCGATGTTGGTTGAAACAAGGAAAATGCTTAAACTGTGGTGAGAGTGGACATTTCAAAAGGGATTGCCCAAAGAGTAAGGGAACTTCAGGAGAAGGTACCGGACAACAGGTTTCGGGTAGTAAGCGGGATAGTGGGGGTCGGCCTAAGGTTCAAGGTCGAGTATTTGCTATTGATCAGCACAGGGTGGCTGAGTCTACAACAGTGATAGGAGGTACCATTTTTCTTTTTAGTACGCAAGCATGAGTTCTTATAGATCCAGGATCATCTCATTCTTATGTGGCATCACATTTTGTGTCTCATTTACCTGTTGTTCCTGATGCTATGCCTTATGTGTTAGAAGTATCTTCTCCATTGGGAGATTGCATGTTAGCTACAGAAGTATATAAGAATTGTGATGTTCTTCTAAGTAATCATACCCTTCAAGCTGATCTAGTAGTATTGCCCATAAGGGATTTTGATGTGATAATTGGTATGGACTGGCTTTATATGCATTATGCATCTGTCGATTGTCATCAAAAGGTGGTTACTTTTTCTATGCCGAGTTTGCCTGAATTTATTTTTGAAGGTGATAGACCTATATGTAGTTTTCATGTTATATCTGTTTTGAGAGCTAGGAAGTTGTTATCTGGGGGTTGTGCGGGGTATCTTGCTTGCGTAATTGACAAGAATATATCTGTTGCAAAGCTGGAAGATATTTCGGTGGTGTCTGAGTTTTCGAATGTGTTTTCTACTGAATATAGTATGCCACCGGACCGGGAACTTGAATTTTGTATTGAGTTGTTACCAGGTACCACACCGATATCTAAAGCTCCATATAGAATGGCTCCCGCTGAGTTAAGAGAATTGAAGAAGCAACTCGAGGAGTTATTGGAGAAAGGATTTATCCGGCCTAGTGTGTCTCCTTGGGGTGCACCAGTATTATTTGTAAAGAAGAAGGATGGTACTCTGCGGTTATGTATTGACTACCGAGAGCTTAACCAGGTAACCATTAAAAACAAGTATCCGTTACCTCACATTGACGACCTGTTTGATCAACTTCAGGGGTCCGTAGTTTATTCGAAGCTTGATTTAAGAAGCGGATATCATCAATTGAAAGTCCGAGAAGAAGATATACCAAAGACAGCCTTACGTACCAGGTACGGACATTATGAGTTTGTAGTTATGCCGTTTGGTTTGTCGAATGCTCCTGCGGTATTTATGGATTTAATGAACCGGGTTTTCAAACCATATCTAGATTGTTTTGTGGTGGTTTTTATAGATGACATTTTGGTTTATTCTAAATCCAAGGCGGAGCACGAGCAACTTTTGAGGATGGTATTGGGTGTTCTTCGGGACAAGCAATTGTTTGCCAAATTTAGTAAGTGTGCCTTCTGGTTAGAAGAAGTTTCGTTCTCAGGACACGTGGTGTCAGAGGCCGGTATTTCTGTTGATCCCTCAAAAATAGAATCCATAGTTAAATGGAAGAGACCAACTACAGTCACGGAAGTACGTAGTTTTCTGGGATTGGCAAGTTATTATCGAAGATTTATTGAAGGATTTTCAAAAATTGCTACACCAATGACAAGTTTGACTCGGAAATCTATAGCCTTCGAATGGGATGACAAGTGTGAAGCGAGTTTTCAGGAGTTGAAAAGAAGATTGATGATGGCTCCAGTATTAGCTTTGCCTAATGGGTCAGATAATTTTGTGGTTTACACGGATGCTTCCAAAGAAGGGTTGGGTTGTGTGTTAATGCAAAATGGTAAGGTAATTGCTTATGCCTCGAGAAAATTGACTCCTTATGAAGTGAATTATCCTACTCATGACTTAGAGCTGGCTGCGATTATATTTGCGTTACACAAGTGGAGGCATTATTTATATGGAGCTAGATTTGAAGTGTTCACAGATCATAAGAGCCTAAAGTATTTATTTTCTCAGAAAGAACTTAACATGAGACAACGCAGATGGATGGAAAAATTGAAGGATCATGATTGTACAATTTTGTATCACCCGGGAAAGGCTAATGTGGTGGCAGATGCTTTGAGTAGGAACACCTATATGGCACATTTGATGGCCCGAGAGTGGAAATTGCTAGAAGATTTGCGAGACTGGAATCCTTATGAGTCAAGTCATGGCTTGAGTTTTGCGAATATAAAGGCTACATCTATTCTTCTTCAACAGATTAAAGAAGCTCAGAAGATTGATCCTGAATTACAGAAGATTGTTAATGGAATGAAAGAAGGTAAACAACCCGACTTTGCCTTTAATAATGATGGGATTCTTACTTTTCGCGGT
Organism: Campanula takesimana; assembly: GCA_026119855.1. NCBI lineage: Eukaryota > Viridiplantae > Streptophyta > Magnoliopsida > Asterales > Campanulaceae > Campanula > Campanula takesimana. Next base: position 336,911 of record JAOWBW010001267.1, read on the forward strand.
AGGGTTTGTATTCCAGTTGATAGTGAGATTAAATTGCAAGTATTAGAGGAGGCTCATAAGACAAAGTATACCATACATCCGGGAAGTACGAAAATGTATCAAGACATGAAGAAGCATTTCTGGTGGAACTGTATGAAACGGGAGATTAGATTATGTGTCTAAATGCCTAACATGTCAATAGGTGAAAGTGGAACATCAACGTTCTGCAGGTTTGTTACAACCATTAGAGATTCCTGAATGGAAGTGGGAGCATATCACCATGGATTTTGTAAATGGTTTACCACGTATACGAAAGGGTTATGAAGCAGTTTGGGTTATAGTAGATCGGTTAACCAAGTCGGCTCACTTTTTGCCTGTTTCTATGGGGTATTCATTGACTCAGTTGGCTTCTCTATATATTCAGGAGATAGTCCGGCTTCATGGGGTTCCGGTGAGTATAGTATCCGATAGAGATCCTCGGTTTACATCCCGATTCTGGCAAGCTCTTCAAGGGGTAATGGGGACTAAATTGAATTTCAGCACAACATTTCACCCACAGTCAGATGGGCAGTCGGAAAGGATAGTACGAATTCTTGAAGATATGTTACGAGCCTGTGCAGTTGACTTCAAAGGTAGTTGGGATGTTCATTTACCGTTAGTTGAATTTGCTTATAATAACAGCTACCAGTCTAGTATTGAGATGGCCCCCTACGAAGAATTGTATGGTCGTAAATGTAGATCACCAATATGTTGGGATGAGGTCGGGGAAGCAAAGCTTTTGGGACCCGAAATGGTTCAACAGTCGGTAGAGAGTGTGAGATTGATTCGGGATAGATTGAGGACAGCTCAAAGTCGTCAAAAGAGTTATGCTGATAACAGAAGAAGAGATCTTGAATTCCAAGTCGGGGATTTCGTGTTCTTGAAAGTGTCGCCTCAGAAAGGTGTGAAACGATTTGGGAAGAAAGGGAAGTTGACTCCTCGGTATATAGGACCATTTGAAATACTTGAGAGGATTGGGAAATTGGCTTATAGACTTGCTTTACCGCCATCATTGTCCGGGGTCCATAATGTGTTTCATGTTTCTATTCTTCGTAAGTATATCGCGGATGAATCTCATGTTCTTGAGTATGAGCCAATTGAGTTCCAACCCGATTTGTCCTACGAGGAATTACCAGTGGAGATTCTTGATAGGAAAGAACAAGTCTTGCGTACCAAGAGAATTCCCCTTGTGAAGGTATTATGGAGGAATCACGAGATTGAAGAGGCTACTTGGGAATCGGAGCGAGAAATGCGAGAAAAATACACGAGTCTATTTGATAACTTTGGTAAGTAATGTGATTATGTAGATGAATAAAATTCGGGGACGAATTTTCTTTAAAGTGGGGAGGATGTAACGCCTCACCCAATTTTATTTTCATACTTCTCATTTTTGACATAATTAAAATCTATTATTTGATTTATGTGCGCATTTTATGTGTTAGATAATAATTTCTTAAACTTACATATTATTTGAGTATATGTGTTGATGATATTGCTAGTCATGATACTTGTCTTGGGGATTAAATGAGTTAGTAGCATGGTGGGCTTATGTGGTATTGAGGAGAATTGTCCTTTAGTGGTATTAGAAGAATTAGAAGGGGTTAGTAGGGAAAACTAGGAATGAATATAAAGATCTGGTTTGGGGATCTTTATCCCATCCCTTCCTCTCTCTCAGTAAACACAAAAAGGATACTCCCTCTTGTTCATAAACCCAGGTTGAAGAAATGTAAGAAAATTCTTGTATTAATTCCCCTAAATTCATTTACTACTCTATTTCAAATTCTAAATATATATAATTGTTCAGGGCATTGAATAGAGTAATCCTACCGATTCAATTTCCGTTTTCTTGATACTTTTCCGGAATAGGTAAGTTTCTAAATTCCCCTAATTTAATGTTATAAGGAGTATTCTTGAGTTCTATGATGTTATATATGAGTAATATAGGATTTGATTTGGTTTCTATGAAGTTATAGGAAATGGGAGCATTTTTTTAGTTTGGCCCTTGATTTCCAAGTTCTGAGTTGATGGGTGTTATGGGGGGTGTTTTTGTGTGTAAATTTTGTTGTTAGAACTCAAGTATCAGCCTAGATAAGTTTGGGAAAAGAATTTAGGTTGCTGGGTTTGTGTGATGGTTATAACATGGAAATTAGGCAAGAACAACCAAGAGCTGCAATCTGGAAAACTGAATTTCGAGATGGAGGCGCGCGCACCCCATGAAAGGAGGCGCACGCACCCATCATCTGAAGTTGAAATTATTTGGAGTTAGTTGGAGGCGCGCGCATCAATTGTGGGGAGGCGTACGCACCCTATAAAATGTGAAATTGCCATAGCTTCAGTAGTTGGAAGCGCGCGCACCCATGAAATAGAGTCGTGCGCACCCTTGGTTGAAATTATCAAGCCCTCACTTCTGATTTAGGGAGGCGCGCGCACCCGTGGAGGGGAGGCGTGCGCATCCTTCCCCTGTTTCAGCCTTATTTGATCCTTTTTATTCCTAAGAGTTAGTAATTGATAAGGAGTACTTTATATGCATTATGAAAGTTTATATTGATAAGTAAATGATTGTTTACACTCTTCATGATTACTAGAAGATGAATTGGTAAATGATACATACTAAATGTGTTACAAGTGAATTTGAACATTTCATACAATTTTGCCTAAGTGATGTGCATGGTTAAAGGTCTAGTCCCTTACTTTGGGCCTAGTACTAGTTTCATATTGTCAAGTAAATAATACTTGTATACTTGGTTGTGAGTCCAGCTGGTTTATGTGTTTCGGGGGTGTATAGGTTCACGTTTGTTATGAGAGCTGGGGCTGAGTAATAACCGTGAATCTATGCATCTGTGACCGTTTGCTCCTACTCTTGATCACAGTAGGGGTCTAGCTTTATCAATGATTGGAGCATTAAGCACAATGATTGAATAGCTCTTTTGTTCTTGGTTCTTGGTTTGAGATACTGGGTAACGGGTCTCCTCTGATTTTGTGAAGCGGCTTTCAACGTGAAGATCGACATCAACGTTATGTTTGGGTATGGGGTAATAAGGAGGAAAGAAATATCCTTTGTAATGTGTAATTAGCTATACGTATTGCATAATGAGTGGGAGTAGCTACTCATGTGATGTGCTACTTGATATATATGATTAATGAACTGCTTTCATGCTTCATTTTTATATGTATGCATATCATACTATAATAGTAGTAACTTACTGAGATTTTATCTCACCCCGTTTATTGTTTCTTTGTTTTCCTTAGATCCAAAGAAGGCTAGCGATAGCTCGAGGTGAGGATCGTAGTATCCAGTTCGGGTGCTAAGGGAGATATCTTTTGCGTAGGTTATTATACTTTTGTTTTTGTGAGGACGTGGGTTAGACTGAGTATGTTAAACTCAGAATTTTTGGGGTACAGTTGTGTATATGTAACTAAAGTTATCTTCTTTTGTTTACCGGCTTGTAGGCCGAGTAATGGAAGTATAGAAGTTAGTTTTTGGCTATGTAAAGTAGTAAAAGGGGGGGGGGTCAAGTGTTGAACCGTCTTTAGTAGTGTATCTCCTACGTCATTAAAGGAGTATAGTTGTATTTTAGTTTTAAATTTTACCCGTTTTTAAAGTAGTGGCGTGTCTAAATTCTATGGTTTATATCAAATCTAAGAATTCGGGGCGTTACAGTTTGGGTCAGCGTTGTTGGTAATGGTGGAGGCGGAAGAGGCCATGGCAGTGTTAGGATGTGGTAGGGGTGGCGGCGCTGCTAGGGTTTGTGAGGGAGAGGTGCCGGTTGAAAAAAAAGGGATGGATCAGATTATGCTCTAGGATACCATAAAGAAGTTTAATAGAAGTGGAGTATTTTCATTGTATTGAATAATGAAGAGTACAAGTGTATATATACACAATGATTGACTTGCTCACTAAGTTAGGGTAATTAGGGAAGGGATAATCTAAACTAGGAAGATAATTATAATTGATACAATAAAGATATGTATCTAGAATATTTACAATAAAGATGTGATATTATGTATCTAGAATATTCTTATCATGCTAGAGATCATCACGGGCGAGGAGATTGCCTAACCCCTTCTCTTCTCGTAACTTAGCCCCCGAACCCACTTTCTCAAATAAAAGGTTTTGTCTTCATTTTTCCTAAAATAAAGTGAGGTGGCGACTCTTACAGTTATTTAAAACTTCGAGAAGAAACCATTGTGTGAAACCGACCGCGGGATCTCACACTTCCCACTTTACATTTTCTTGACCGAACAATCATACTTGGACAAGTTTACAGTCATAATAGGGAACATATTGTCTTTTCATTGTAAATTAGTGACACTCTAAAATAAAAGAGAATAATAATGTTGTCAAAATCTTGAGAAAAACTTGTTTTACACTCTTTTTAGTTTAAAATCTGTTTTCATCCATTAATGCAAAACAAAATCTTTTAATGTAAAACATGTTTTACATACTCCCTCCGTCCCAAAATGATCTTCTCATTTGCTATTTTTTATTGTCCCAAAAAGTTCTTCTCATTTCTACAATTTAGGCTTACATGTGTATAAACACAACATGTCTAGTGAAGCAAGTGTTCATATACTTAAAAAGTTTGAATAGTCAAATGCCAAGTCGTATTTCGTTCGTAGCGTACGTATTGGGACGGAGGGAGTATATGTGAGTGTAAAACCGGTTTATTATACGACTGACTCAATAATACTAGATGTTAATTATCAATTAGCAAATGTAGTGAATTAGATAAATTTGTGATGGAGATGTAAATCCTTGTTGAATGAGCTCCAACTTTAACTCCCATCACTTTTTTTTTTTTTTTTTTTTTTTTTTTTTCTGGATAGTGGTAATTTGAGCGAGATTTGGATCGGAACGTAGTAATCTAAACTTAGATCACAAGAATCTAGTTGCTAGTTGATTTGGGCTGGGCCTTGTACAAAGTTTAGGCCCAATACTAGATGGCATTTACAACACCAAGTAAGGTAATCCAAATATGCTAAAATCTATTACTCTCTCCTTCTTGGAAAATTAGTCAAATGTGACTCTTTATAATCACAATAAGTGAAGTTCAGAAAAGAAAATTAATCTCATGTGACTCTTTATAATCAATAAAAGTGAAATTTAAGCTACATTAATATTTATTTAATCATTTTAATATATTAAAAATGGTTATTGAAGGTTTTGAAAAGAAAATAATGTAATTGAAAATCATTAGATTATTTTTCAATTGTAGTTTTTAAGATTTCATTATGATGATTGGACTGACGTCAATATTTAGTTAAAGTTCACTTATATTAATCATAAATAAAAAATAAGACGAACTTTCTAATAAGATGAAAAGAGTTTAAAAGAGTTTAAAATAGTATATAATGCATCATTTTTAAAAAGTTTACTTCTCAATTGAGTCAATTAATTTGGACAATGTACATAAAAAAAGATAAATACGACATTCAACATGAAAGTTAAAAGACAAGTAAAAAGGATGAACAAAAGGAAGAGGTAAATTTAACAAGTCAACTAATGAGGACAATGATGGAATACATCAATAAATAGTTCAAAAAAATCTAGAGGATTTAACAAAGAAATGCATAATTTTATAAATCTAAAATAATACTACACTATTTGTCCAAAAAATAATCTCATTTTAGTTTTTGATTAGTTGTTTGAACTTTGACCACAAAATTATGATAATCTAATTTTTCTTTGCAATCTTTTATTATTGATTGAAAATTAGGAATATAGAAATATGATTAATAATTTCGTCAATAGCTCAATTTTAAATTTAATGTTTAATTTGATCGACTTCGTTTGATTAAAATTTTAGAGTAAATAAGTATGTAAATAAAATTTTAAAATCTGTTATTAATACTACATAAAACATTCAGTAATAATTTAAATTTAAAATTTTATTGTAATAATTATATTATTAAACGTATTGATCAAAATTTATTCAACTTTATCACTAAAAAATAAATAGTACTACCTCTGTCCCTAAATAAGTGTCCAAATTTCATTTTAAGAGATATCTGAAAATCCCAAATTTTTTTATAATTTGGTGGCAAAGACATATATAATCTTATAATCTCTTTTCCAAACATTTAGTTTTTCACGTATAAAGATAAAGAGACCGGTGATTTTTTTTTTTTTTGAAAAAAAACATTTACGGGCATCATTTAGGTTGAGAGGGAGTATTAATTATTAAAATTGGTTAAATTTCACTTTTGGTAAAATTGTGATTAAATTTTGTGTAATTGTACCTTACTGAGGCGGAATAGAATTTGAAAAAGCAGGAGCGTAGTAGGGAAAGGGAGATTACACACACAAATCACAAATACATACAAAAATTCCAACAAACAATCTATGGCGTATTTATGCTAACTGTTGAATTCAATTCAACCTAACAGCAACAGAAATCGACAATCTCCCTCACCCTTCTCCTCCTCCTCCCCAAACTTGAACACAAAAACTGATTACTTTAAACTCTCTCTCTCTCTCTACAACAAAAGATTTGGATCTTTCTTTCTTTCCCCTTCTCTCTCTTTAAACCCAAACAAAACCCATTCCACCAAACACCCACCCCTGGTTTCTCTTTCCTTCTTTCTTGAACAAAAAAAAAACAAAAAAAAAAACCCTCCAATTTTGATCAAACACCCACTTGATAAAATGTTCTTGTAAAAGGGCTGTTTTTGGGGGATTTTTTTTCTTGGGTTTTGTGTAAAGGTGTGAACTTTGATGGGTGAGTTTAGGGAAATTAACGTTGGAGTGATCGAAGATAGGCTTATGCTTATGCCCTTATCAACTTCAGATGACAACAACTTATTACCGGAAATGATTGGGGCTGCGGAATGGGGTGTTGCAGAGAAAGAGACACATAGGATTGTTTCTCAGTTTCAGGCTACTGTTGTGTCTGATAAAAGGAGGAGGGATGTTATTAATTATGTGCAGAGGCTACTTAAACAGTGTCTGGGCTGCGAGGTGAAATTTTGCTGCCCATTAACACACACACACACACACACACACACACAGATATCAATTTTACTGTTTGTTTGGCTGTTTAGTTTGTGCATTTTTATGTGTATATCTTTATGTGTTTCTATGTGGATAGATGATAGCATGATTTGAATATGGTTGATTGGTTGTGTTTTGGTCCAAGTAGAAGTATTTTGCTTAATTGTTTTATGCAGATGATGCATTGTACAAATTATTAGTTTTTCTTGGAAATCGGACATTTTTTCGATGAAGTTTCTGTCTTTTTTGAGATGATACATTGTAAAGAATCCTTGTTTTTATCAAAAATTTGAGATTGTTTTTTTTCTGTTAAAATGTAATCTGCTAGTTTTGCTTGGATGATGGATTGATGAAAATCATTGTTTTCCTTTGTAGATCTGAGTTTTTTCATTGATTCAGTGTGAAATGATTTTTTGCTAGTTTTGTGCAGGTGATGCTTTGTATTGAGATATGTTTTGTACTAATTTTACGTAAATGATACATTGCAAAACATTATTTTTCCTGGAAATATTATATTTTTGTCCGAGTTAAATTGAATTTCTGCAAGTTTTGATCAAATGATATAGAGGGGTTTATGGTGGAGTAGGAAGATGGGAACATTGCCATTAATATGTTTGTATTAAGAAATTCGGCTACAAATGAATATTGTTTCGAGGTTCATAAAAGTGAATCTCCTTGTAAGTGTATTTAAGGGATTTGTGATGTGGAATTTGCCGTCTGTAGAGAAATTTGCCCTAGAGATTGAAAGTAGAAACCTTTTAATGAATGTGCATGGATTTATGATTTGTTACGACAACTACTATCTTAGGGTTCATAAAGGTGTCTTCTTATGATGGCTTAGATTGAGTTTTTAGTCGTTATGGATAATGATTATATTTTTAGTCGTCATCAATGGCATGCTGGTTTAATGTTCTTGGGGCAAGAGGAGAATCTCAAGGTTTGATAGATTTGTAGATAACCCATATTGAGTTTTGTGAAAAAGAACTCTCTTTTTTATATTTAATTATCCATAGATCGCAGTTTGTAAATGTGTATTTGGTTGTACAAGGAATCATATACTGGAAAGACAATGGGATTTCCTTGGTGAAACGATTTATGATAAACCATGGCGATGTACATGAGCCCAATGCATAGTAGCCATTAGTAGCGTTTTAAATGCGTGGAGTTGGAGAGAACTTGTCATATTTGGAAACTAGGCACACATCACCGGAACAATAAATCCGTTATTTGGAGTTTTTATTTCTATCTGGCTCATAACTGCCTCTGAAAGGTTCTCCAAGAAAATCGATGACGTACGTTGATGGTTTTATGGTAATTATTTCTAGTTCTCCAATAATGCATGTACCCATGATGGATCAAGAAATCAAGAGTGTGATAGAAGAAATAGTTTTAGACAAGGACGGGCGAGATGTCGTGAAAGTTGGTTTCTTTGTAAATGTTGATGTCTTAGTGAGGTGATTTTACATGTCTAACCTTGTTTGTTCTTGGCGCTTGGCTCGACTATTTTTTAGTGAACTGGTTTGGCGTTTACAATTGGAAATCAAGAGTGTGATAGAAGCCCGAGTACTATGTGTATATGCATGTTCTTCTTCATTCACATACAAGCCTTTAGTTTTGCATATCTGTTACTTCCACTTTATGATCATTGCCACTTATTACTCATCAGTTATTATTAGTCTTTCTCGCATATCTAGTTGCATAAACATGGTGATTGGAGAACACGCCAGTTATTGTATATTACAAGGGGAGTTTCATAGATTTTGTATTTTACCCGTCTCTTTAATGGAGTAATTCTCTCTCCATATTTTTCACCTTCATTAAATGATAGATGATTGTTGATCCTTGTACAGGTATTCCCCTACGGTTCAGTACCTTTAAAGACTTATCTTCCTGATGGGGACATAGATTTGACTGCCATTGGTGGCAAAAGTGAGGAAGATGCCCTTGCTAATGACATCGTATCAGTACTTGAAGGTGAAGTAGGGAATATCAAGGCAGAGTTCGTGGTAAAAGATGTTCAACGAGTTCCCGCAGAGGTTTCATTCCTATCACTCTAAATGTTCCAAAGTTCTTTTTTGCCTTGCTGATTAGTTACATACGCCTTCAATGAAGCATATGAATCTCAGTAAACAGTAGCTATAAAATCTTACCAATTGTCTGGAACTTGAATTTTCTGATGACAGGTTAAGCTTGTGAAGTGCATAGTGCAGAACATTGTGGTCGATATAACTTTAAATCAAATAGGAGGCCTTTGTGCATTATGCTTTCTTGAACAGGTAGGTTTCCTTCCAGTTATACAGATGTGTGTGCGTGTATTGTTCCATCTTATAAATGCTTTCAGCTTTGGTTTCCAGTCAGATCCAAGTTTAAATGGTTAAATCGAATCTTTAGCAATCACTTCCAAAGTAGTGCATTTTATTCTGGCATAGATGATAGAACTACCATCTTTTTCGTTACGTCATCATATGTTTATGGTTCATATATACAATTCTTGTTTCTTACGGAAAGAACAAGAAAATCAACCTATTATCGCGGTTGCACTACTGAACCTATTAAATTCTTAAATGCTACAGCAAATACGCATTTGAATATTGACTGCACACCATCTACCAACCTTGTTCTGGTGCCTATCGGTGAAAGCTCCATATAGTTTCTTGCTTTCATCCTCCATAATCCATCGTTTAATCTTAGGAAATCTTAGTAATTGTGGGACCTATCTAAGTGGTTTGGTGCATCACCACTCGTATTATAAGGAAATATGTGAATGGAACTGGGAAGTAGAGTGCCACATAAATCTGGGTATCTGAGCATTGCTGAAATATGTTGAAAGTAGTTGAGTTGGTCCAAGTTCTAGGGTTATAGATATGTGTCAGTGTTAAGCCATGATCTTTCCATATTTGAAACCGTAAGTTGAAAGTTTCACGATACATCTCTATGTTATAGATCTTTTATTGGTCAAGATTTATTCTTTCGTGTGACATATACTCCCTTTAGCGGACGCACATCTTAGGGATTGTCAGTTGACTCAACATTGCAAGTACTTCTTTAAACCCAAAGATAGTCCTAATATCCATCTCAGTCTGTCCCTCAAAAGTATGCCATTTCTAATATAAGCCAAAACATTCCGCTATATTTGTAACTTCTCTTTCATTTCAAGTATAGGATGTTTTTCTTATGTGCTTTTCTCTAGTTCCAATCATAGAAATTCTTTAGAAGCAAAAGTCAATTGTAAAGCTCTATTAACAGAAAGGAGAGAGTAGCTTTCAGTATTTTACTTTCTTTTTAAACCTAGCTTACGTGGGTGCAAACATTTTTTTTTTTTTTTTGAAAATTAACCTATAACCGGTCCTTGAAATTTGTGATGAATTTGTACTTTTCTTCCATTCCCTTTTCAGTTTTTCCAAATGTTCACTTCTATTACAACACTTAACTTTTCAAGTAGTACATTCGTTGAGTCAAACCAAAGGACTAAATTGTAAAGATAACATACAAGATGCTTTGACTTTTTAAACTTGAAAATTGTTTTGGAACATGTAGCAAATATGATCTTTTTTTTTTTTTTTTTTTTTTTTTTCTAGAATGGAGGAGTATTTCATTCTCAAACATTTCTTGAATATAGTCTGAATCTCCTGTACCACTTTTATGTACTTCTTCATGTATCAACAGAAGATCTTGGGATCTGGGTTGTTAGGGCTGATGTCATGAAGAGGATCTTATGGTACATGAAGGGGCACACAAATGTGGTACAGAATTCGGGTAGATAATGATAAGGGAGAGTAAGATGGAATAACATTAATATGACATGACTATTACGTTGTAAAAGATAGATATCGAGATGGAATTGGGAAAATTATAGATCATGTTTTGAACTGCATTGTTTCCCTCACGAGGTATTCAATGGAGGGTGTTATTGATTCTACTTCATTGTTCAACTTATGCACTCATACTCTAAAGACATACTAGATGAGCACATAAGTTACCATGTACTACACTAAGGAATCATAATAACAAATCCCTTTGTCCCGGAAAGAGAGCTATGTTTTCTTAGCTTTTTGCCTAAACAAGATATCGTTTCCTTTATTACAGTCTTGTTGACAAATTGACTTTAATTACATTGTCAATTTTTTTGATTGATAAAAACTCGTTCAGTGACGCAAACACCATGGTTTCACCTTATTGATAAGGGGTATTTTTAGGAAGTAAAAGTTATTGCCATCGATTTTTCAGATTGCACAAAAGTCAAACTGGCAATGCAAACATTCTGAAAGAAATTTTAATGACTATGTGCGTGCTTCCAATTTGATTCATAATTTTGTTCTTCTTAATTTGACTTTTCTACTTTTGCATTCCATACAGGTAGACAGAGTCATTGGAAAAGATCATCTTTTCAAACAAAGTATCATTCTGATCAAAGCATGGTGTTACTATGAGAGCCGTATTCTTGGTGCCCATCATGGCTTGATTTCTACTTATGCTTTGGAGACCTTGGTTCTATACATCTTCCAAGTTTTCCACTCAACCTTGGACGGCCCTTTAGCAGTGAGTTTTAATTCTATTTCTCATCTTACAATATAATTTTGGCATGAAAAAATGAGGTCACTTGCGCTATTTTAGGTTCTATATAAATTTTTGGACTACTTCAGCAAGTTTGACTGGGAGACCTACTGCATAAGTTTAAATGGTCCGGTCCGCATATCAGCTTTGCCAGATCTTTCGGGTGAGTTGTAATACATCTTCTAGCATTCTTTCATTTGGATGATCGTATGGTTTCCAAGGACCCGTTTTGTTTATTCTCTTTTTGTTCTGAAGAATTTGCCCTTTTCTTCTTTTTTGTAGCTGAGATATCGCAGAAGGGGACTCATGATTTATTGCTTGGAAAAGATTTTCTGAAATTTTGCTCTGAAAACTTCTCCGTTCCTGAAATGACTTCACGAGCATTCCCTTCAAAATACCTAAATATTGTTGATCCACTGAAGGACAACAATAATCTTGGTCGAAGCGTGAGTAAAGGTAGAGCCTTTATTTTATTTAATTTCATTTTTTGGCTTTCGACAATAAATGTATTTTCTATTGTCCAAAATACCTTATGCATCACCCCTTAAGTCTTGCCTTGGTATTTTTCTTTCATCTTAATGATCTAATGACTACTCAACTGTTCTGGTAGGGAATTTTTATAGGATTCGCAGCGCTTTTACTTTTGGTGCTGAAAAACTTGGTCACATCCTAACGAGCCAAGTAGATGACATTGCTAGTGAGCTTCGAATATTTTTTTCAAGCACTTTAGTTAGGCACGGAAATGTACAGAGACCTGATGTTGAAGTTTCTACTCCAAGACCTAAAAATGAAGACGGAAAAATGCAAAATGGAAACTAAAGTCTACTGGCTTTCCGATCTTTTTTCAAGATCGAGTAAATGAGGATGCAAAAGACCTCGCGACCTCCAAACTCGAAGGTCTTAAAATTTCAAACGAACGGACCAAAATCTCTCCTCCAAGAGATAAGGAGATCGTACGTCCATCTCGTATGCCACCTCATGCACCCCATTTGTATTTCTCAAAGGAATGGTTGGCTAATAGGAACACAAAAGACGGGAACTTAGATGAAAACCAATCAGAAAACTTTGAAAAGGATAAGGTTGTAGCCTTACAAATTCCAGAATTGAACTGCTCAGATCTTACTGGGGATTACCAGAGTCATCTAAGATCTCTGCACCGTGGTCGGTGGTTCTTCTACGAGTATCTCTCGAGTGTTCGTGCTGGGGCTTCCATGCCACCGCCACCGCCACCTCCTCCTCCTTTTGAGGGCCTGAATTTGTGGGACCCGCTTCGGAATCCGTTCCAGCAGTTCAAGAGGAATGGGTTTTCACATGGTAATGTGAATGGTATCATCCTTAATCCAGCCTTGTACATCCCGAGCCAGATGCTAGCTCGTCCTGTGGCCTTTGGATTGGAAGAAATGCCAAAGCATCGAGGGACTGGAACTTACATTCCCAACCCGGTAATATTCTCCTTTTTCATTCCATTTAAATCTACGATGATAATAGTATGAAATGGTAATATCTTCTTGGGCTTAAATCTGTTGATTTTTGTTTTTTAAATTTGTTCTTATTTTTATGTTTCTCTTCTCTTATTTCGTGTTAGGTTCATATGTCAAGAAAAAGAATAATCCCTCTTTCCTTTCTGGCTTGTCCTAAAAAAGATAGTTCTATTTTTTTTAAGAAACTATACCGTATAATCTTAGTGTAATTTCAAGTAGTCATAAACAAGTACAACACATTCTTCAAATATTTCTTGTTGAATGACTCTTTTTGGAAAGATGGAGCATTACTTTTCTTTCTTTTCAAACAGTGCCACCTTCATTATTGAAATGTTCCAACTCTAGGGAGTCTTCTTTCAGCAACTAATGAACAGTGTTACTCCCTTCATCCGAAATGAAGAGTAAAAAAATTGACTAAAATGAAATGAATATGGTTTGAAAATTAATAATTCTCTAACCTGCTCTTCAAAACATTCGAATTCAAACTAGGATTATAGTCTTCCATTGGGATGGTGGGAGTATCATTCTTAATATTTTAATTTAGTTAATTTATTTATCAAATCTGAAGGTATTTTTCACGTGTTTAAATTTACAGAATCGACCTCCACATGGTATTATGCCCTCGACACTGAAGGGAAATAATATCGCACAGGTACCAAGATCACCTCATACCAACAATCGAGCGTTTCCATATTTCGAACCAAATATGCATGATAGAAGCAACCTCGAGGAGCCTCAACCGTGTTTTCCCATCAATCAAAATCTTGGGTCCCACCAATCATATTCCCTTGTGCACAATCCAAATCCTAATGCCCACGGTATCATTCCCCATCCCGAGACAACGGTTGCGGAATCATGGGGCCCACTCGTGCCAATTTACAGCAGGCAACCCAAATCCCCTACCTCGTTAAGGCCTCAAATGGCTGGTCAGGGCTCTCCGGCGCCTACTACTCAGAGGCTGAAATCCGTCCCTGGTCCTGATAGGTACAGTAATCTCATAATCTACACCGTCTGATAGAACTGCTTGAAAATAAACATGAAATAGTGAAGTGTTGTACGCGATTTCTTCACGTGTGCAACAGTGGTTGTACCGTGACAACACTTTAATGTGTTTCGTTTTAGATAAAAAAAAAATATGTTGCAAGAAAGTCTCTCATAAAGCACTATCTTTTCGTGAATATACACATTCACCACCCTACTTCCAAACTAGGCCATGTTATCAAATTTCCATATTTTTTTTTTCAAATTTTGTCAGATTTTTCGGGCGATAGGCATAACCAAATATAGTTATGTGCAATCCACTAGTTTCATAAATATTCTAGAAATATTACTACTTTTTTTTTCCATAGCGTGGACTTTTTTGTGTAAAATATTTTGAGTCCTTGACAAGCTCTCTAATTTTGAGTTAATTGCAGGTTGATGGTAAAAAAGTCATATCATTTGAAAAATGAAGATGATTTCCCACCATTGTCTTTCTGAATCTGAGTGGCAGCGACTAAATGGTAACTTACAGAAGAGATTTTGCTGACAGACAAGCGTATAAGGTGTTTCCGTAGCCTTTTTCCTGGAAATTTTAGAAAACGAGCCTTTTTTTATTTATTTCTGTCTGAATGCCCCCATGGAAGGCATTCGTACATAACTTGTTGTTGCTCGCAACCTTGCATTGTGACAGTGGTTGTTGTGCATGTATAGGATGTTCAATAGCGTTTTTTTACTTGAGTTTCTTTCTTCCCTTGGTTCTTTTGATAAAGTTTTTGATGAACTACAGTTAAGTTATAGGAGCAAAGTCTTGTTGTTAAACCAAGTTGGGGAAAGAAAAATAATTGTTAACTTTGTCTTGTGGAAGGCGATGTTGTTTTTTCTTCTGTTGTTGCTAGAATTACAGAATTTGACAATTTACGTTTGTATAACATTTCTTGTTACATTTTGCTTCAAAAATGATATGCGTACAGAATTTACATGAACCAAAGTTTTTTAGGTTCATTTGAAGTTGTACAGTTTGAGCATTGTAATGTAAAACTTCATATCTGATAACAATAATAGTCCTAGTACTGCTTAATATTTAGTTTCCTAGTATATTTAGAATATAGTCTTATTTAGTTACTCTTTCCTATTAGGACTTATTTACTTGGCTCTTAAGTTAGTAGTGGTGTATAAATACTTCTCTCAAAAGATTAATAGAATTGATTTTCATTCTTTACCTAATTCTATATGGTAACCAGAGCAAGATCCGAAAAGCCAAAATAACCAAAAAAAAAATCGGCCTGTCAACCCTAGCTTCATGGCTGCCGCCGCCGATCACTCTCTTCCCAACCCCGATGAACCCGACAAGCCTCTTGTCGTTGTTAATCTCGCTCATATTTTACAACTCACATCAACAAATTACATCCCAAGGAAGATCCAAGTTAAAGCCACTCTCCTGGGTTATGCACTTTTTCCCTATCTAGACGGTTCCCTACCCCCTCCGCCAAAATCAATCACCATCACCTCCGAAAGCAAAGACACCACCGCCGGCACACCAGCCCCTCAAACCACCAAAGTCATAGATAACCCAGCCCACACAACATGGTTTCGTCAAGACCAACTGCTTCTAGGCTCCTTGGCCGGCACCCTTTCACCCTCTCTCGTCACCTTAATTTCTCAGTGCCAAACGAGTCATGAAGCGTGGACAACCCTCGCAAAAACTTATGCAAACCCCACCCGGGGTCATCTCAAACAAATAAAAGACCGTCTTCGTACAATCTCCAAAGGACCCAACTCCATCACTGACTACATGCGTGAGATCAAATCTTGCGCAGACCAATTGGCATCCCTTGGCCGTCCTCTTGATCCGGAGGATATTGTTGATCGTGTTCTTGAGCAAATCAATGATCCTGCATACGACAGTGTTGTTCATGCCGTTCAAAACCGAGAAAATCCCATCTCGTTTGATGAACTTCATGAAAAGCTGCTTAACCGAGAAAATTTCCTCAAAAACCGATCCAACCCAGCACCCTCTTCCTTCCCGGCCTCTGTCCACTATGTATCCAAACCCCCCACCAACCGCACCAACAAACCTTCTGCTGCCAACTTCTCTGGTCCTCCTGCCCACCAACCACCTTCTACCCCAACCCCTTCTCCTCCTCCCAGTCAGTACAAAGGTCGCTGCCAGTGGTGTCGCAACTTTGGTCACTTCTTAAATCAATGCCCTAGCTTCCGCCAACTCTATCCTAATGCTACCTTCCTTATACCACCCACAACCAACACCAACACCACCACCAACACCTACAGACCACCCAACCGCAACCCCCTGCCAATCCTCCCCGTGCCTATACTGCCACCACTACTCACAATCCACCCCAACACTGGTTGTTTGACAGTGGTGCCACCGATCATGTCACTCATGATCTTAACAACTTAGCCCTTCACTCTCCCTATGAAGGCACACAGGAGCTTCTTATTGGTGATGGCACGGGTCTTCCTATATCCCATACTGGTTCCACTTCTCTCTCTACTTCCTCTCATGTTTTTAACCTTAATCATGTCTTGTATGTTCCCACAGTGTCTCGTAATATCATCTCTGTCTCTAAATTTTGTCGTGATAATAATGTCTCTATCCTCTTCTCATCTGATTTTTTTCATGTGAAGGACCTTCGTACGGGCAATATTCTGGTTCAAGGCCGGTCTAATTCTGGTGTCTACGAATGGCTTCCTACCCAGCTTGCTGTTCGTGTCTCTCCTCCAGTCGTCAATTCCGTCTCAGTCTCCAACACCTCCATCTGGCATCATAGATTAGGTCATCCGTCGTCTACTATTTTACGTCACATTAGTAATTCATTTAATTTAAACATTCCTAGTTGTTCTTCTTTTTCTTGCAATTCTTGCAATTGTAATAAAAGTCATAAATTACCGTTTCACAATAATTCTATTTCATCCTCTGGCCCTCTTGATGTATTATATAGTGATGTTTGGACCTCTCCTGTGTACTCATTTGATGGCTTTAAGTATTATATCATTTTTGTTGACCATTACTCCAAGTACATTTGGTTATATCATCTCAAACACAAAAATGATGCTGTTTCCGTTTTCATCAATTTTAAAAATCTTGTGGAAAAATACTTTAAACGTCCCATCATCACCATTTTCAGTGACAATGGAGGGGAATATATTGGTCTTCGACCCACTCTCATTACTCATGGCATCACCCATCTTACATCTCCCCCTCACACCCCTGAACACAATGGCTACTCTGAACGCCGTCACCGCCATATTGTTGAGACTGGCCTGTCGCTTCTTTCCCACTCTCACATGCCACCAAAATTCTGGTCTCTTGCATTTGTCACTGCATCTTATCTCATCAACCGAATGCCTACACCCACTCTCAACCTCGCGTCTCCCTACTCTACTCTCCTTGGTTATCCTCCCAACTATGTCAAACTTCGAAGTTTTGGATGCCTCTGTTATCCCTGGCTTCGACCCTACACCACCCACAAACTTGATCCTCGGTCTTCTCCTTGTGTCTTTGTTGGCTACTCTCCTACCCAAAGCGCCTACTATTGTTTGGATCCCAAAACATTTAAAATCTATGCTTCCCGACATGTGAAGTTTATAGAAACCCAATTTCCTTTTTCCACCCTTCCCACCAGTTCTATCTCCACCACTACTTCCACAACTGATACCTGGTGCACCTTTAGCATACCCACACTAATTTCTGCACCTCAACCCAACCTTCCTATCTCATCCCCAGCGTCCCTTAACCCCACACCACTTATAACCAGCCCTGCCATCACAAACCCCACCTCTCCCACCAACACAACCCCCACCTCCCCCACCAACTCCGGACACTCACCTCTCTCCTCCTCATCCGAATCCACCCCTCTCCAGCCAACCCAACCTATCTTAACCCCCCCTGCCTCTTCACCATCCGCATTAACTCCTCCTATTCCTCAGACCGAAACCCCTCCCCCTGTTCAAACCAGAGGTCCTCGGACCCGCCTCCAGAACAACATCACCAAGCCCATTCAGAAACTGAACCTCCAGGCCGCCCTTTCCTCCCCTCAAACTGAACCGAACACAGTTACCCAAGCTCTTAAACTTCCAGAATGGCGGGCAGCAATGGAGGCAGAATATGAGGCTCTTATTCGTAACCACACATGGGATCTTGTTCCATCCACTCCGTCTCAGAATTTAATTGGTTGCAAGTGGGTTTTTCGCACCAAATATAACTCTGATGGGTCAATTGATAGGCACAAAGCTCGTTTAGTTGCAAAAGGGTTTCATCAACGACCGGGTTTAGATTATTCAGAAACCTTCAGTCCGGTTGTGAAACCAGCTACGATTCGCACCATTCTGTCCTTAGCCACTGTACGTGGCTGGTCTCTTCGTCAGGTTGACATAAATAATGCCTTTTTACAAGGTACTCTTCATGAAGATGTTTTTATGGCTCAACCTCCAGGTTTTGTCAGCAATACTCAACCAACTCATGTGTGTAAACTCCGTCAAGCTATTTACGGACTTAAACAAGCACCACGGGCTTGGTATACTGAACTCCGTACCTATTTGGTTTCTCTCGGCTTTGTTACAAGTGTTTCTGACACCTCACTGTTTATTCTACATACTTCGGCTCATCTTCTCTATGTTTTGGTGTATGTTGACGATATTATTATTACTGGCTCGGATAACTCTGTGGTTGATAGGTTTATTGCTCAGTTTTCCTCCAGATTCTCTCTCAAAGACCTTGGAGATCTATCATATTTTCTTGGAGTCGAGGTAATACCACATGCTCATGGGTTGTTCCTTAGTCAACACAAGTATGTTCAGGACCTTCTCACTCGGACCAACATGCTCGATGCAAAACCTGTGCCGACTCCCATGACTCCTCACCCTCCGCACACACTCAATGGTGGTTCTCCAATATCTAATGCCTCTGAATATCGAGCTATACTTGGCACACTTCAGTATCTTGACTTGACTCGCTGTGATCTTTCTTTTGCCATCAATCGCTTGTCTCAGTTTATGCACTGTCCGACTGACTTACATTGGTCTGCTCTAAAGAGGGTTCTTCGTTATCTCGTTGGTACCAGTTCTCATGGCCTCCTTATACGTCGTGACTCGCCTCTTACACTTCATGCATTTACTGACGCAGACTGGGCCGGAGATAAAGATGACTACATATCTACAACAGGTTATATTGTTTATCTTGGATGTAACCCTCTGTCGTGGAGTTCCCGTAAGCAAAAATCTTTGGCTAGATCGTCAACTGAGGCAGAATATCGGGCGGTGGCTCACACCACTGCCGAGGTCCTGTGGTTACAAAATTTATTGGGTGAACTCCATGCTTTGCCTACTACTACTCCTACTATTTATTGCGATAATATGGGAGCTACGTATGTTGCAGCAAATCCTGTGTTTCACTCCAAAATGAAGCACCTAGGCCTCGATTATCATTTCGTTCGTGAGCAGGTTCAAAGCAAAAATCTACGGGTCTCTCACATCTCTGGGGGGATCAGCTTGCTGATGTGCTAACCAAGCCGCTGCCTAGACCACGTTTTCTTGAGTTAATTGGCAAGATTGGCCTATCTGTCCGGCAGTCCATCTTGAGGGGGCGTGATAACAATAATAGTCCTAGTACTGCTTAATATTTAGTTTCCTAGTATATTTAGAATATAGTCTTATTTAGTTACTCTTTCCTATTAGGACTTATTTACTTGGTTCTTAAGTTAGTAGTGGTGTATAAATACTTCTCTCAAAAGATTAATAGAATTGATTTTCATTCTTTACCTAATTCTATAATATCCAACTACTAAAAGGTTATGCTTTATGTATTTACCTAGCAAGCATTACTCTTTTTTACATTCACAATATATCTGCTTAGTTTGTGTGAGAGAGTGAGTGGCTTGTTTAAAACTGAATGAGTTGTAGTCAAGCTTGAACTTGATTTTAGGCCAAGGGTAGAGGCATGAACCTTAAGATTACAGCTTCCTTTTCTTAGAAAATTATAGCCTTTTTTTTTTTTTTTAGGAAGATTATAGCTTGTGTTAAAAAAAAAAAAAGGAACAAATTTATTGTTGTTTTCATTGTTGCAAGTTTAGGTTTTTGAGATAAAATTTAGGGTTTTATAGTTCATCATGTAGTTGTAAAATTAAATTTTTAGAAGTGGACATTAAAAATATTTATAAAGTTTGTTGCAAAAAATTTATCTCTTTGAGATGGCCTTAAATTCCAAAATGATCATTCATGATCCTCCCTCTTTTCACATTTAGAATGGAGTCAGTACAACTTAGCCAGGAGGTATTTCCATTTTAAATGTTAAAAACATCTTAATTTATTCAAAAGTAGCTATCTTAAATATTGTAATGAAGAAAGTAATTAGTATTATTTTTTTTTTAAAAAATAACAATGTACTTAAAAAAAAAAGGTGTTAATAGCAGCGCTCTATAAAAATTGTCAAAATCTTGGGGAAAATGTGTAGTATTTCCTAACTCTCAAAAAATACGTGTTTTTAAAAAGCGTATTGACATTTTTGTAAATATGTGGAACTTATTTTAAAAACACGCGGTGGCATTTTGTAAATATATGTAACGTTTCAACACCTTCTTGCACTTTTATAAATTGTATCAACTACTAAGGATATCTATATGAATTCGAATGCTCTATTCCACACTTATGTGCCACCTCTCATATTTTGACAGCTGGCATTATTTGATCTCATAGAAAACCAGCGTTAGTTAACGGAATTGGATAAATACGTAAACTCAGATTTTGCTTAATCCATTAATCTCACAATATCAATCTCTTTTTGGGACCTCCATTAAGAACTAAATAATCTCTCTTCATCGTTTTCGTATATGCGATTACTCTCTTCTTTTTAGCTTCAACTTTCACATGAAATTGATTTTGGCTTATATTGGTTTAAAGAGAAAACGCAACACACAGACCACAATATTATAGGAAGAACAGAAGAAACCCATAATCATGTATGTCAGCTTTTAATTCATACACTATCTAAAAACAAGTTTTTTTGAAAATATAACTCCATCAATAATCTGTAATTAATGTACAAAACAAGTTTTTTTTTTATAGCTTAGAAGTGATTTATTTATCTAATGGTATGTTTCATTTTAATATTCCATCCGTCTCAAAATCTATGTTTTCAATGTGATCTTGAGTAAAAGCAAATTTAGAAATTCATTTTGAAACATAGGAGAGGAAGTAGAATTGTATTGGTTTTATACTAAAGTTTACTTTGTGTTAATAGGTCAAATTCTTATAAAGGTTATGGAGGGAGACGGACCACCTTCACGTCGTAAACTAGATTTTGAAAATGTCATGCACGAGCTTGATGACAATTCAAATGGGGAGAATGCTGATAATGATGTTAATGTTGCTGGTGCTTTTAGTACAGACCATATTCACTCAAGAATTTGCAAGGAAGATATCCCGGTACTTGGCATGAAGTTCCAATCTGAGTCCATAAACACAAGTACACAAACAAAGTACTGGATAGGACATTTTGTTGCTCACGCGAGGGAGAACGGAAAAAAAAACAAACGAGATGCTACCGTAAAAAATAGTCGCCCTGAATCAAAATGCTTATGTCCAGCTAACATAAAAATTAGTTGTCGTCATTTAACTACAGAATATGAAATATTTGAATTCGTAGTCAAACATAATCACTCTTTTACCAGCCCAAGCAAGACTTATATGCATAGATCATATCGAAAAATTTCACTTGCTCAAGCGGCACTAGCTGATATGGTAGAGAGTTCTGGTATTCATGGCAAGACAAATAGGTGGACACGAGAACCTTGGATTTATTCCTGAAGACTTCTGAAATTACTCGCAAACCAAGAGAACTATAAATATGAGGAGTGGGGACACATGTGGTGCTTTACAATATTTACAAAACATGAAATCGGAGGATCCTAAGTCCTAACTTTTTTTTTTTATGGTATACAGGTTGATGAAGATGACATGATAACTAATATTTTTTGGGCAGATGCAAAAATGATGTTAGATTATACTCATTTTGATGACGTAGTCTGCTTTGATACAACGTATAAGACAAAGAAAGATGGTAGACCTTTTGGATTATTTGTTGGTGTAAATCATCACAGCAGACCACTGTATTTGGTGCAACATTATTATATGATGAAAAAAATATGATGTGTACGTAACTACCGTTTCATAATTATTTGGTTAGTTAATTTTTTTTTAGTTTTTTGCACAATTTTTTAAATAAAAAAAATATGTGTAAATAGTAGAACCCAATGTAAATGTATCAATGAATTTGTCTATTAAACTATTCATGCTGGTATTCATTATGCTGGGACTTATTAAGGACAAGAAAAATGGAGAAATAAATCTTTTGGATTTGTAATAATTGTATTTTTGACAATTAAAATTGGAGCTAATGTATCTTGCCAAAATGTAGTCTAAGTTAGAGTTTTGGAAGGAAATTGAAATAGAAAGGGGCTCTAATGACTTGAGCCTTTATATATATATATATATATATATATATAAGTACTTTTTAAATATGGGTTCACCTTAAAATAGTGAGTTTAGGCTTAAAAAAAACAGTGAGTTTAGGCATTAAAACTCCAAGAAAATAAAATGGCAAGTTTATGCCTTAAACAGCGAGTTTAAGCCTTAAAACACCAAGTCCTATATTTTAAAACATGATTTTTTATGACTTATGAAAAAACTAGTTTTCTCTAAAATTTTATGATTTTTGAAACAGTAAAAAATGAGTGGTTTTGGGGCACAGAATATTTCCGAGATTATCTTACACTCAAGATCTTAATTGATAATCATTGTTGGATAATATTCAATGGATTGACATATTGAAAATATTTTAAACACTAATTAATAAATTAATAAACTGTCCCTAAATGAGTAGCATATTGGTAAAGTCAAGTCTCACCCTCAGTGAGCGCTATGGTTTGATCCGTTTCTTCGCCTCTTTCCTCTGGAGTAGACATCGTAAAAAAATATTAATTAAACATAAACTTTTTTGTGCTAAGACATCGTTTCTAAATACTCCCTTCGCCCCATAGTTATTGCTACTTATTCAAAATGTTCATTTTTCTCTCTCGTATCCACTCACAACAACTATATATTAAAATTTATTATTTTTCTTTTACTCACTCACAATACTTACTTTTCCAATATTTTTTTAATCTTAGGCCTTGTTTGTTTTTGAATTCAGATCTGAAATGGGCTTGATTGTCTGAGCGAGTCAGACATTGAAGCATTAAGTGTGTTTGTTTTCCCGATCTGAATCAGACGATAGCCACTTATTTACATCTGAAGCGTTCAGACATAAAACCAAAGACTTATTTGCCTCTGAATCAAATTTGTACAAAACTATCCCTATTGTATTTCATAATTCCAGCACTACCTTTCTCATTTCTTCTCCCTCAACATTCCTCTCTCCTCAGTCCTCTCTTCCTCCAACATGGAGATAAAAAAAAAAAAAAAAAAAAACCAGGAGATAATGAATTTAATTTGTATGTACTTTGTACCTATAAAATTTATATGCTTGTTTCTATTACTAATGTGTACTATATACTCTCTTTGTCCTTCGAAATAGTATTTTTATAGCTTTTATTATACTTTAATTAATAATTTGAATAAAAAAAATTATACCAATGTAAATCTAGAAATTGTTATTGAGAATATTATTAATCATGATACGATAACAATACTTAAATTTTTATTAGAATCATTATGTTCTTTAAAAGACTTGGTCAAAGTCTAGCCAAATTTATTAAAATCATATTTCAAGTGAAATGGAAGGTGTATAAGTAATTTTTGAAGATTTGTGTTTCTATTTTTAAATCTGAGATTTGTTTTTTTTATTCATTGATATTTATATTAGTGATTTGATAAATATATTTTTGTTAAAATGCGACAATATTAATGACATTCAACACTTCTTATTAATTATGACAATTATATAATATTTTAAAGGATAAAATGGTAAAACAGACTCATTCAGAAGATGAATTCAGATGGATAATCAAACAGCTTGACTAATTCAGAAATCAGACTTCAGACGCTGCCTCTTATCAATTCGCCCATATTGAGATGTGAAATCAGATTTCAGGAATTAACACTTAAAACAAGACAAAAGCTTCCGTTGCACACATGCAATACCCGTCTCATCCATGAGACGGGTTTTTTGACCAGTCCGACCCCGGCCCATTTAACGGCTCCTGGACCCAGGGGTCGACCCTGCCACGTGGCAGCCTCTCATAGGCCCATTTTTTTTTAAAAAAAAAATTTTTGATTTTTTTTTTCAGTTTGTCAAAAGTAATAGTTACTATAACTTAATGTAATGACTGTATACATATAAAGTAACAGTTTGTATACATAAAGTAATACATATATACAAAAAAGTAACAGTGTTTTTTTTCTATGTTTTCTTCGTTTGCCAAAAGTAATATTACAACTAAAATGTAACGAACGTGTTACTTATATGTAATAATGTTTATACATAATTGTAACACATATGTATAGAAAAAGTAATAATTCAATCATTTACATTTTTTTGAGCTAAAAACACTTGATTAGTGTTACATGTAAAGTATTACATATCTATAGAAATATGTTATAATTTCTTTTTATTAAAGTGTTACATTTACTTGTACAAACAATTACTTTTCAAATGTTAATTTCTTTCAAAAAATTAAATCAAAATACACAATATTTTACATTTTTGCAAAACATTATTACATTTCAGTATAAATGATAATTACATTTAGATATTTTTGGGTTACATGTAATTAT
The DNA here is from genome assembly GCA_026119855.1 of Campanula takesimana. Lineage (NCBI taxonomy): Eukaryota > Viridiplantae > Streptophyta > Magnoliopsida > Asterales > Campanulaceae > Campanula > Campanula takesimana. The sequence goes on from JAOWBW010001267.1 coordinate 361,724, forward strand.
AGTTAGTATTACATTTGAAAAATGGGTAAAACAAGCTTTTGTTTTTTGTAAAACAGGTGTTACGTTTACTTATGAACAATGTTATTTTATATGTATACAGTCATTACATTAAGTTATGGTAACTATTACTTTTGGTAAACGACGGAAAAGCCGAAAAAATAATATAAAAACTCAAAAAAACCAATTTTTTTTTTGGGACCTATGGGATCTGCCACGTGGCGGGTCATGCCCATGGGTCATGGGTCGACACGTCTCATACATGAGACGGATCCCCTTGTTCTCATGGGAGACCACCTCAAAAAACAAACACACCTTAATGAATTCTCATTTAATAACGATAAGTACGAGACGGAGGGAGTATAAACTCTACCGACTGTGTCAACTTACTACTCCCTCCGGTCCAAAATATTTGTCTTTTTTTCATTTGCACAACTCTTAAGAATGTAATAATTATTATGACTTAGTGACAAAAGTTTCCAACTTTACCCCTATTAAGTGTGCAACTTTCTTACTTAATGTCTCACACTAAGATAATTAATAAAAGAGAACAAGTTTCAATGCAAGGATAAGAGAGACATTTAGCTCAAAAGTGACAATTATTTTAGATCAAAATTTTGGTCTAAAATTGACAGTTATTTTGGAACCGGGGGAGTAGTTATTTTGGACCGGGGGAGTTATTTGTGATTTGGGGACCTCAAGTGGCCCTTAACTTTTTCACTTGGACTTTGCTATATACACACAACACAGTTTAAAACACCCCACCATTTTTGTCTCAACCAAATCCTCAAAACCCCTCCTCTCTTTTTTAACCCCCCCCCCCCCCCCCCCCCCCCCCACTCTCTCTTTCAGAAATCAATTCAAGATTCTTTTTCCCAAATCATAATGGCATTACCCAAACGCGGCCACAGATATTTCAAATTCAGGTCCCTGTCTCTGTCCACTTTCTAATTTCTAAACCCCTTTTCCTCAATCTTCCTAAAAGATCACAACCACAATCTCAATTTACTCTTCTTTTTGACGGCCAGGAAAAAAAATCAAAAAATTTCACTTTTTTCACTCTCGCCTACCTGATTTTTTCTGAAGACCCACATCTTAAATGTCTTCTAACGCACAAATTACAGCAATGGCTTCTTGGATTATGCTCAAAATTGACTGTTCAATTATCTTTTGGCTTGTTTTCGGTGTTTTCCCTTACGAAAATCACGAAGGAAAACCCCGATCATCTAGCACCTGTTTTTGTTTGCCCCCCCCAATTTCAAGAAAGTTGTAACAGAGTAATATTCCAGTAGCATTAATTCTGCTTTTTTAGAGTAAAGATTATAAATTTAGAAGCAGTTTTCAATTTCAAAGGGTTTGCTTTCCAATTGATTGCTCCGGCCGCCGCCATGCACAAATCCCGGATGACTCAACCTGTTAATGGAGCTAAATCTCAGCTGGGTTACTATGAAGTCGATCCTTCCGGTCGATACGGACGGGTAACTCCTTGTTTTTCAATTTGCTGATTTTTATATAATTCAGTTATCTGACCTTTATGATTTTATTTTTGCTCTGTTTGTAAATATATTTTTCTTGATAATTCATCATTTCTGTTTTTACTGTTTGTATATGCATGTGTAATCAGTTATTTGATGACTCATGAATTTTAAGTTTGCTCTGTATGTGTAATCAGTTATTTGATGTTACTGAATTCTAATTCTGCTCGGTGTGTGTTTGGTCAATTTTTGATGATTCATGATTTCTCTATGGGTGTTCAAATGAATTACTTGATGTTCATGTTTTTCGCTCAATAGTTAGCTATTGCATTGAATTTGGATTTGTTTATTTTGATTTACTGAAAAGATCAATATTACGTTCATCAAATACTTCTAACGATTGATGGAATGGTGTTTTATCCAAAATCTGATTCTTTGATGCAAATGACCTAATTTTACCCCAAAAAATTGTTTTAAAGAAAGAGTTCATATTTCATTGATCAATTAAATTTTCAAAAGTGGCAAAGGTGGAGGGCACAAAATGGTGTCGGCATGATAGTTTGTTTCCATTCAAGTCGCCCAAGATATAACTTTCAAACTTCAACAACCTTGTGGTTCCCTTTTCTATAAGAATTTCCTATAAATAATATGCAGGAAAGTTGACCGATACACATTATTCTCATTAAAATCATGATTATGTTTGCATATTATAACTCTAGTGGCCTTCCGGTTAAATTAATTATCATAAAGAATGACAGATTTAGCTAAAGAGTTTCTTTCATGAGTAGTTTCAAGACGTACTCCGCTTTTGTCTCGAATGATCCTGTCAAAAGGATTATTGGATGGGCGTCACAGTTGCTATCTGCGGACAATGCTCCTGCTTTGGGGAAAATAATTTTATATGTGCTTAATTTATGCAGACATATATACCCACTTTGTAACCAAATAGTTTTCAACTGAAAAATGACCCTTGTTGATTAGATCGGCCTCTTAAATAATATTTTATAAGCGGAAATTCTATGTATGGTAATGAGGGTTTCAGCCACAACCCAGTGGCGAAACCATGTGTCTACTATTATAAAGTGGGAGAGGAAGCCAATTTTTCCGAGTTGTACACTTGTCCTGATTTTTATTATTATTAATTATTATCACTTTTGAAAATATCAACAAAAAAATATTCATTATTTGTCCAATATTTCCCCTGCTCCATATTTGAAAACAAAAGTCTGAACTAATTACTATTTACTAATTTGGATCTCCATGAATTTATTATGGAGATAGATTTGATTTATACTATTTGCCTCACCTAACCGTCCATTTTTTAGTTTTGATTCTCCCAAAGGGAGTATCTTTTTTATTACAGATTTATTCGCTGATCTATGAGTTGCCTTAACAAAATATTATGTTCTTGAATGCTACTTTTTCTCCAACACTACATTTCGAGGAAGATTTAGTTGAATTTTTTTTTGCCCTCCTCGCCAAATTTGTTTGGCGATGCCTCTGGGTTTTTGCTAAAACTAGTCATAATTGGTAGTTATTCAAATTCAATGTGAATATCTAACAACGTGGATATGTTTTGAACATTTTTCTTGCTTGCAGTTTAAGGAAGTTCTTGGAAAAGGCGCATGAAGACCGTTTACAGGGCGTTTGACGAGGTTCTTGGAATGGAAGTCGCTTGGAACCAGGTGAAACTTAACGACATATTCCGATCACCGGACGATCTTCAACGTCTTTACTCAGAGGTTCACCTTCTCAAAAACCTCAATCACGATTCCATAATGCAATTCTACACGTCTTGGATCGACGTTGATCGGAGAACCTTCAACATCATCACGGAAATGTTCACCTCCGGTAGTCTCAGAGAGTAATGATCTTCAAAACCTTGTTATTTTATTTAACATGATTTTGTAAAATTTGTAACCTAATTCAATTGTTTTTTCCCTTGATGTGTTGTGCGATCATTCAGGTACAGACAGAAATACAGGAGAGTGAGTATGAGAGCAGTTAAAGATTGGTCGCACCAAATTCTGGAAGGTCTAGCTTATCTGCACGGACATGATCCTCCTGTCATCCACCGAGATCTAAAGTGCGACAATATTTTTGTCAACGGCCATCTTGGGCAAGTCAAAATTGGTGATCTTGGATTGGCTGCTACTCTTCGTGAATCCCATCATTGCCACAGTGTCATAGGCAATTCTCTCTCTCTCTCTCTCTCCTCTCTATATATATATAATATATATATGATGTAACAGAGTTGCAGCGGAATTAAAATAAACATAAAAGGATAGCAATTAATCGAATCAACGAGTTAAATGACCCAATTCGAATCCACGAATTAGGGTTTGGCAAGAACAATAACAATAATGATGAAGTTCTTGAAATACGAAGGAATCCACCTTCACGAAGGAATCCACCTTCAACAAGCTATTAAAGCTTCAAGGAATTAACCTCACAATTGCAAAGCAATCAAATAAAAATAAATATCAACTCTAATTTTCGGATTACAACATGAGGCCTATTTTATAGTGCCCATAAAACTTGTAAAGAATCTTAAACCTTCTAAAATTAACCCTAACCTATATGGTAACAAAATAGGACTCAAAAATAACAAAACACTCCTAATCCTACTCTAAAACACTCTTTAAATGACCTAGTAAAAATAATGACGAAAATACTAAATAAAATAGAAACTAATTTAAACTAAATCCTAAAATACTAATTAAAATACACAAATAATTAATATGTTTGACTTTGTCAAACACCCGTGCTACATCATTCTCCTATCCTTAAAAAGGACTCGACCCCGAGTCCGGACCCCCTCTGTCAAAAGATGTCGAACTCGAATAGTCCGTGTAACCCCAGCTGGTAATGCACCAATGGTTGCCGTCTGAAAAACGCCGTCCCACTTAAAAAGATACTTTGAATAAATCAAATTATTGCGCGGTATTGCTGGGAAGAAACTGGGGAACTCGACCAAACTGGCACGGCCGCGCCAGAATGAAGGCTCTACCGTGCACAAATGCGGCTGAAGGATGGGCGATCTCGACAGCATCGGCACGACCGTGCTGGATTGGGGGCACGACCGTGTCCGACGCCGCTGGAGGATGGGCGAGCAGCTACGTGGTCCGGGCGGGTCTTGGAGAAGGAGTGGCCGTATCTGTTCTGGTCCGGTCGGATTGTGGTGATGGTCCGGTCGGACCTGTGTCCAGGCGGGTCTTGGCTAACGCGCTGTTGGTCCGCACAGACGTCCTCCTTCATCACTGCAACAATCAAATTCCCTTGTTCTTCAAAAAGAATATGTGTCTCCTCCGAAACCTCCGCTCCTGGGAAACCTTCAAGCATAACTAGCGGATCGTGAGGCGTAGAATCGACCGTAATCAAATCATCTTTGCTTGAATCTGACTCTTCCCTTCCGGCCGACGGACTACGATGGAGATTATCCTCACGTCCTACAGGTTCATCTTGATTCCCCTTCTCGTTGCCCCGGTTTGATACAACTCTGAGGTGTTGGCACTGCTGCCACCAAAGCTAGTTGGGCTTCCAAGTTACGGAACTGTCGAATCCAATATGATTCTTCGTCAGCCCAGTACTCGAGTCGATTATACCGACTTTGGCGCTTCATGTATCGAGAAAATTCTGCCTTTGATTGTGCATGATCCATTCGATCCATGAGTTCCTCGCGATGACGATTAGTTGCCTTCATAGCCTCTCGTTCTTGAGCCTCTTGTATCCGTTTTAAATTTGCGTTAAAAACTCGGAAACTTTCTGTCAATGCGGTGATGATGTCCTTCGTATCGTTGGTCATCGTCCAAGGATCGTCCTTTTGTGATACCAATTGATGTAACAGAGTTGCAGCGGAATTAAAATTAAAATAAAAGGATAGCAATTAATCGAATCAACGAGTTAATTGACCCAATTCGAATCCACGAATTAGGGTTTGACAAGAACAACAACAATAATGATGAAGTTCTTGAAATACGAAGGAATCCACCTTCAACAAGCTATTAAAGCTTCAAAGAATTAACCTCACAATTGCAAAGCAATCAAATAAAAATCAATATCAACTCTAATTTTCGGATTACAATATGAGACCTATTTTATAGTGCCCATAAAACTTGTAAAAGAATCTTAAACCTTCTAAAATTAACCCTAACCTATATGGTAACAAAATAGGACTCAAAAATAACAAAAAACACTCCTAATCCTACTCTAAAACACTCTTTAAATGACCTAGTAAAAATAATGACGAAAATACTAAATAAAATAGAAACTAATTTAAACTAAATCCTAAAATACTAATTAAAATACACAAATAATTAATATGTTTGACTTTGTCAAACACCCGTGCTACATCAATATACTCCCTCTGTCACATACCAATGGGCACTTTTGATCAAACCAACTTGAACTTTGACTAACATTTATGCTAAATTATTAATCTCCATAAAAAATTAAAAAAATTACTAAATTAGTAATAGAAACATTATCAATAACTATTTTTAAATTTTATGAAGATAAATTATTTAGCATAAAATGTTAGTCAAAGTTCAAGTAGGTTTGACGAAAAGTGACTATTGGTGTGGGACGGAGGGAGTATATATATCTGTCCCACACACATGCACATTATCTACAAGTGGAAGGCTCATAGTTTTTTATCTCATACAGGAACACCTGAATTTATGGCACCAGAATTATATGAAGAGGACTACAACGAGCTTGTAGACGTATACTCCTTTGGCCTGTGTGTGCTAGAAATGCTGACTTCTGAGTATCCATACAGTGAATGCTCTAATCCTGCCCAAATATATAAAAAAGTGACTTCGGTAAGCTTAGAGTTTCCATATTTATCATCTTTTCGAAGTCTTTTACAATTTTATTTTATTTTTTTATTTTTTTTTCATTCACAATTGGGCAAAAAATCACATGCTGAACCTGGTCAAGATGATTGTCTTTTGGTTTCCCATTTAGGGAAAGTTGCCAAAAGCATTCTATGAAATCAAAGATGCTGAAGCCAAGCGTTTCATTGCGAGGTGCTTGAAAGTGCTTCAACCAGGCCATCTGCTAATGAGCTCTTGCTCGATCCATTTCTTGCCCCTGTTGAAGATGTTCCCGTGGTTGTACCAATGTTGCCTTGTGAAATGCCAAATCTAAACGAAACAAAATTCGAGAAGTCAAATTTGTCGGCGGATCCAACGAGGAACACAGACATGACAATCACAGGCACATTGAATGCGGAAGACGATACTATATTTCTGAAAGTTCAGATCTCAAATAAGGAGGTACGCGCATTTTTGCTTCCAAGTTCTTTCTATATAGTACTCCCTCCATTCCTAAATTGCTGTGCTGTTTAATTTTCAATAAGATTAAAATGCATAACTTATACTCCGTCCGTCTCATAATGTTAGTCCCATTTGAGTACTCGAACATTTAACAACTCTATTTCATTTCCATCCTTATCCTCCCCTCTTCTTCTTTTATCTCTCAGCCTCCTCTCTCTCTCTCTCTCTCCCTCTCCTTCTCATCGTTAGTTATCACAAGAACCCCTCCACGATGAAAATGTGACAATCTTTATGGGACAGACAAAAATGGTAAATGAGACTATCAATCCAGGATGGACGGCGTATAAAATTTTGCAGTCACCCGGACCTAGAATCATGCTCAAGCATGACTTAATTTAATCCTAATCTTACGCGAGCCAAGTGAGCTATGATCAGATTATCAAATCTATACATTTGTTTTTGCTTTTATTCATGTGTAGTAGTATTTGTTTGTCACAGTAATGACAGTGATCTACATTTTTCAGGTCAAACTAAAAACATATACTTCCATTTGAAATATCGAGTGACACTGCACTCGATGTTGCTTCAGAAATGGTGAAGGATTGGAAATGGTGAAAGAATTGGATATCACTGATTGGGACCCACTCGAGATTGCTGAGATGATTAACAACGAGATTTCCGCTTTGATCCCGAACCATCATCAGCACAGTTTCAACTATGAGAATGACGACGATGATGATAAAACTCACCACCCTTTCTACACTCTCTCCTCTCATTCTTCATCCACAACTTCACTTCCCGGCCTTTTCACCTCGTGTGAGTTCCGGTCTCTTCTAGAAAGCAACTTGATGGCTTCACACTATGAGTGGACTCAAGGTACTTCTATGACCTTTTATGGTGTGCGCGTGTTTTTATCTAGAATTCTATAACTTCTTGTGATCAATGCGTGACAATATGGGAGCAAGAGAGGTGGCGGTCGAGTTGGAGAAAAGGGGACAAAAACCCTCTTTTCCCTAGAAAGAGTTGCTTTAATAAGCAAACTTTTTGATATCGAACTTTTTCTTCTATATTTCTATATATTGCTCCAACTGATATTCGTCTGTATATCGTGTTGGATAACTGTGATTTCTTCAAAATGAAACAAAGATCTTGAAATTAACAAAGAAAAGCTTCAATATTTGGAAATATGACTCTTTTGTTCGGACATGAATATAGAAAGTACTACTGTTTTGGGACGGAGATAGTTAAGGAAATATATTAATAGTTGAATGCGTTCATGTGATTAGAAAATTGAATACCTTAGGTTCTCATAAAATAGAACTAATACATACGGCAACAAAGGGCACGGAAATGCAGTTTGACTAAAATGACCTTGCGTATGCAAAAATTACCTCGTTGATGATGATACAAGCTCTCAAAGCTCATTAAACCCACACAAGCATGCAAACATAAACTTCTGTTCCAAAAACGAAAGCGACTATGACTTGAGCTCGATAAGAGGAGAGGTAGATTTTACCAGGAAGACACACAATTCTACAAGGTTCTGCCTGAGGCAAAACGACCAAAAGTAGCAAAAATCAATGTGACGGATTCTCGAATATTCGAAAAGCTTTAAAGTCAAACCAGCAGAAGATGACTAGGACTGGTTCACTTGTGGATGTTCGCAGCCAGTTGCTACATCGGTCTTTGGTGGAGGAAATAAGTAAGAGGCGTTTAAACAATACGGTTGGGGCTATTGAGAATATTGGTTATCATGAGCCACCGGGTGAGTTCTCTAGCAAAATGTTGGTTACTGGCGGGTTTTCTGGGAAGTTTCCGAAAGTGTAAAAAGGTTTGGATTTTTTTTTTTTTTTTTAATTATAAAACTTGAATAATGAATGTTAAAGAGGTCTTTTGCTAAACCTTTGGTGTGATATTTGTGTTTATTGTAAGAAAATTATGGACGTGGTTTGAGATGTATTTCTGATAATCAAACTCTTATATGGCTTGAAATAAATTAAATAGAGTTTTGTGAAGTGAACATGAATGTGTGCTAAATGGTTGTGGGGGGTATGGCCATTGTTGCATTAGCCATTGATTCAAGTCTTTGAATGATTATGTACACACGATTTTAGTATTTGCTTGGTGCTAGTCTCTTGTCGGATCGGAGTCAGTCTTATGAAAAACATGTTTTACACTAAGAGATGTGTAAAACATGTTTAACATTAAGAGATTTTGTTTTATTTATATTAAGGGATGAAAACATAGTTAATAATCAGGGACGGACTTCGTGAAATGCGAGAATAATTAATCTTTTTACTAGCTTTGGTTCAATATATACTTAATAAACGAGTTGAGGAAACTCCTTTCTAAATAAAAAATCTTTTTTTTTTCAGCGAAAGCGAAAAGGTCAATGCCCCCTAAATTTTATTGAAATGAAATAAAAAGTACAAAAAAAGTGATGGGGGATAAACCATCACCAAAAAAATAAAAAATTAAGATAATAAAAAAGGCTAAACTAAAAAAGAGGAAAAAGATCAAATAAAATGACT
>JAOWBW010001268.1:0-149879 GCA_026119855.1 Campanula takesimana
CTACAGTATATAGGTATAAATTTGTCCAATTATTTTGTAAATGTAAAGATGTTTGTTTTTTTATCTTCGGTGTTTAATTGATTAGTTTTATCAATGGGGTATGCACCGTATTGGAATATTATCTTTACTAAAGTAAGTGGCTTCTAAAGGTGGTTTTTCGTTTTCGTATACTTCGTGAGTCGGTAGAAGATCTGGTCCTACTTTGTACCATCGTCTTAGTTTTTTCTGTAATGTAGTTATTTTGTATAGGTAATCATGTTTTAAGAAATCAAAAAATGGTATGTGATCTTCTTGTAATTCACAAAATTCGTAATATTTTCTTTTATTAATTTTTGTTCATTGGTGTCATACATTTGAAAAAAATAGTTTCTATTTTCTTCATTATGTTACTTGTAAAATCTTTTCTTAAAATACCTTTATTTAGAATAAAATTGTTTTTTATCATATTTAAGGTAAACTCACTATCTTCGTAAGATTGAACATTAATTCCTTCGTACGGTTGGACATTAATTCCTTGTCTGTTTGCTCCAGTATTGTTTGTTTGTTGTGGAATTTCAATATTAGTTTCATCTTCAAAAACAGTTTCATTTTGTGAAGAAACTATCTTCATATTTAGTGTTTTGTGGGAATTCATATCTTCCTGATGTAGATCTTCTAGATGTGCTTGGAAATTAAATTTTTGTTTCGACTTAGTGACTGAGTTCTTTGAATTTTAGATCTAACTGATCCATTTTCATATTGTGTAATTTGTTCTATATCAGTTGTTTGATTTTGTCCTTTTCTTGGGACAGTTTTAGCAGGATATGACCATTTATCGGGTAAAGTTATTTCATTCTATTTAATTGTTTTTGGTATATTTATATTAGCTTTTGTTTTATAAATTTCCAAAAAAAATGGTTTCTCCTATTTTGTTCCTGTTAAAAGCATTAGGACATAGTCCTTTTTTTTTTTTTTTAGTAAACTTACTTGTTTATTGCAAATTGTTGAGAGTACAAGATGGTTGATGAGTACAAGAGATTTCTAGAGAGAGAGAGATATTTAGAGAGAATTAAAAATGATACTAATTTTGCCTTCCTCTTACAATGAGCTATCTAATCTATATATACTACTGATTTTTGTCTTGCAGGTCGGCAGGAGGAATCTTCTTTTGAATTTTGTGTCCAATGGGTCAGGGGCGGCTGATTACTTTGTTGAATTTTGTGACCAGTGGGCCAGGGCGGCGAATAATTTGTTGAATTTGTGACCAATGGGTCAGGGCGGCTGATGCCTTCTTCTTTTTGAATTATTTGTTGGGGATGCCTTCTTCTTTTTGTGTGGGCCATGGTGACTGAGATGCCTTCTTCTTTTTTGTGCAGCTTTACAGATCTAAATCTAGATCGTCTGGTTGTGTGTAGAAGTCATCATTGGGTTGTGTATCCCCTTCATTCATAGAGGATGAACTGCCTTCGTCGTAAGTTGGACCATTAGTCTTTCAAGATCCGTAGGATTTGTACATTTAGCCATCTGGGACATGATCTGTTGTTTCTTGGCTAAAAACTCTCATTTTGTCGTGATTGTTTGAGGGAATGGTTTTGCAATACTCTGATTTTGAAAGGAAGTATTTTGACACTGCCTCAGAATTGCAATGAGAAATTTCAGTTTTTTGTCACCATTTTATTTTGTATTTTCGAATCAAAATTGGTAAATTGTCTTTTGTACACACTCACACTTTTGTTGTTTCACACACTCACACATTTGTTCCTCTCTTAAGTCAAAATTCTGTCATAAAAATCCATGGGACTTGGAAATTGTGACAAAATAAGGCCCAAAGAGGAGTCTGAGAAATTTGTTCTGGGTAAGAAATCTTTGTTGACCATTGTTCGAAGGCTATTTGTACATCTGTAGGGATGATATGATTTGTCTAGTCTGAAAGTTTTCCACCATTGATGAAACCAATAAGGGGTTGGATAGGAAAAATTCGGACAGAAATATAAGAAATATGAAAGAGAAAAGATTTGTTCTGTCTGAATAAGGCCCTGACCAAGCCAAGATATAATCATAATAATTAAATCTGGCTGAATTGTTTGTATTTAATAAGTCTCGAGAGTCATTTGGCTTTTGGCCAATCTGATAAAGTCAGGAATTTAAAATCTTGACTTTGCAATAACGAATTTTTGTGTTATCAACATGGTCTGTGGAATATTGAAAAGTGGCGGATTTTGTTGTGTCAGAATGGATTCATAGAAATTGGTTCTTCATAAAATTATCAGGAATATAATTGTGCAACGATGGTAAAATAAATTGTGATATTTGATAAGATAATATATATATATATATATATATATATATATATATATATATATATATATATGTAAGGAATTTAAGGCCCAAACACAATTGCTAGATTGATAAAGATGAAAGCACAAAATAACACAATAGCAAGAACGAAACAAATGAAAAATAGATGAACACAAGAGATTTTACGTGGTTCACCAACTTGGCTACGTCCACGGGCGACGGAGAATCAATTACTATAATCAAGAAGAGTACAAGGAGAATCAAAGTGAAAACCTTTCACACAATCTCTCACAATAGTGAATAACCTAGCTTTTCTATCAATCTCTCTCTCAAGGATCTATTCAAAGTCTCTCAATATGGTCTGGAGGCTTATTTATATTTATACACAAGATATAAACCAAACTCTAGAAGAAAAGAAGTCAAAAACCCGTCCAAAAACTGCTTCCAATCGATTCAGGATTCTCATACCCGACACTGTGGGCGACCGCCCAAACCGAAGTGGGCGACTGCCCAAGACGTCAGTTTGTTGGGACCTCTGAAAACAGCAATGTGGGCGACCGCCCATACCCAAGTGGGCGACCGCCCCCCCAGACCTCCTGGCTGGTCTTCTTCTCCGTTGCAAGACCAAATCAACCCGAATTGAGAGTCACCCTCAAAATTCTCCACCTTGACGATCAATTACTGAAAAGCTAGTAAACCAAGAGAACATCTCTATCTCCGTCGCCCCGCCCTACGGGCATCATCAATGACTAGTAACACCAACTAAGTCCAGGGAAACTTCTTGAACTTAGCAATCGAAACCTTCGAACCCGGCTTGTCAACATGACCGCCTCCGTTATAGTCATAACATACCCATCATTGTTCTTGCCATACACAATGCACACACAAGCATTTGAATACGGAAACCCGTGACACATCATTTTTAGACTTGGGACTATCTAAAGAAGATAACCATTTCACCTGGTAAGCATCATTGATATCTATCGCAGCCACAAGAATGCCATCGACATAAACAAGATAACTCAATGTGCCATCACTACAAACCATCAAGTAAACACAAACAATCATATCCACTTCTAGCATAACCCATGGGTAACAATAAAAGTGTCGAACCTTTTATACCACTGTCGAGTTGACTGCTCCAAATCATACAAGGACCTCTCTAACAGGCAAACATGATCCTTACCCTCGACAACAAACCTTCAGGCCGGCGCATGTAGATCTCCACCTCAAACTCTAGATCCCGCATTGCCACAATGCTCAACAAGTTGTGAATAGATAAGGTCTAACAACCGGTGAAACAAAATCATTGTAGTCTACCCCAAACATTGGAGTACCATCTCTGAACTTGTAGATCCACTTGCGACTGACTAACACCTTATTTGGTAGTGATCTAACAAATTCTCATGTCTGACTTTTAATAAGAGATACCATCTCTTCTTTCACAACGACCGATAACATAGCAGATTATCACACGATATAACTTCATTGAAAGAAATTAATTTATGCATACTTACTGTTTTCGCAGCGGACAATGCATAAGTAACCATATCCTCCAAACCATATCGAACTCTACCAAAAACAATGGTAGTCTCCACCTGCTTGTTGGTCTCCTCCTCTTGAACTGGAGCATCAATTGGAGTCGCTTCATCAGACACATCATTAACATCTAAGTCAAGTTCCACCATATCGTTTTCATCTCCGACTAACTCCACCTATTTATATATTCGTTCTGCAGAACACTTTTTCCCATGGAGAAGATAGAGCAACATCTCTACATGTCAGGAACTTAGATGCCACCGGATTCATGACCGGAATCCCTTCACTCCAGTAGTATACTCAACAAAGGAACATCATTTGTCCCTTGGATCCAATTTGTTGTTCACACAAGCATACAAGGGACACCCCAAAAATACACAATCTTGAGTAATCTCCTAGAGAGCCTAACCACATCTCCACTAGAGTCTTCATCCCAATACAAGAATTTAGAGAACGATTAGCCCAGTGAGCAGTCATCCTAATCGCCTCCACACAAATTCTGTACCCAACAATGCCTGTGACAACAAATACCAAGCATTTTCTGTCATCCCATTCAAGCCAATGTGACCCAATGTCATGTCTCATGATTGAGTAACCTCCGCCTCAACCATTGACCCCGTTGCAATAGACACATCACCAACAACCGTAGACCCAAGAAGCTTGTACAATGTCCCCACCTTCTTTCCCTTCAATGCCACCAAGTCTCCTTTAAAAGCCGATAATTCGCCATTCGCAATGAACAAACTATACCCAAGGCTATCCAAGGTGCCTAAAAGAAATCAGGTCTTCTTCAATTCAGGAACATACCTGACATTCTGTAATTTCCTCACTACTCCATCAAACATCTTAACCTTAATAGTCCCAATACCAACAACCTTGCATGCAGTATTATTCCCCAACAAAACTACTCCGCCGGCAGCCTTATATGAACAAAACCATGCCCGGTTGGGACTAATATGATAAGAACAACCCGAATCCAAAATACAACTATCACGAATTTCGGTACCCGAATCACAAGCAGTAAGTGCATCACAGTCACTGTCATCACTAGTGTGTTCAAACACCACTCCAGCTTCACCCTTTATTTTCGCGGTTGTATTCTCTTGGTTTGGACAAAACCTTCTAATGTGTCCCTTCTCCTTGCAACCATGACATATCACATTCTATACCATTCACTTGAACCAGATTGACCCTTCCTTGACTTTCTGCCGCTTCTAGCTACTAACCCATCACCTTGAGATTCAGCACTTGTTGAGGTCAAGTGCGTCTCAATGACTTCCCGTTGTAGTAGAGCGTTTTGATCTCTTCCAAAGACATCTCATCCTTGCCATACAACACTGTCTCTCTAAAGTGCATGTATTCCGGAGGTAGAGAACAAAGCAATTTTACCGCAATTGCTCATCATCAATCACGACATCGACATTCTTCAAGTCCATGACCAAGCCATCAAACTCATCAAGATGTTTCTCCAAAGACTCACCTGTTTTTGAGTTTACACTCCTCGAGTTTCTTCAATAGTATCAACCTGTTACTAATACTCTTAGTCATGTACAATTCTCAAGCTAAGCCAAAGCGCTGCCGCAGTCATCTCACTCACAACCTCCCTCAATACTCATCTTTGAGACTCAAGTGTAAGAGAGATAAAGCCTTCTCGTCCATATCATAAAATTGTTCATCTGTCAAGCTTGCCGGTTTCCTCGCCTTCCCAAGCAAAGCCTTGACACAATTTTTACCCACCAAGATTGCTGCGCATCTTCACTTGCCATAAACCAAATTGACCTTGCGGTCAAATTTCTCAATTCGTACTTCACTGACATCGTTACTAATAGGCAATACAAGATCCACAAACCAGAAGCTCTAGATACCATTGTAAGGATTTTAAGGCCCAAACACAATTGCTAGATTGATAGATGAAAGCACAAAACAACACAACACAAATAAACAAAGAAGAAGAACAAAGATGATAGATGAACACCAAGAGATCACTTTAGGTACATGGTCACTACAACTTGGGCAACGGAAGAATACATTCACTATAATCAAGAAGAGTACAATGAGAATCAAGTGAAAACCTTTCACACAATCTCTCACAATAGTGAATAACCTAGCTTTTCTATCAATCTCTCTCTCAAGGATCTATTCAAAGTCTCTCAATATGGTCTGGAGGCTTATTTATTTATACACAAGAATAAACCAAACTCTAGAAGAAAAGAAGTCAAAACCCGTCAAAACAACTTTTCAAAGATTCAGTCATATCCCATACCCGACACTGTGCCGCCGACCGCCCAAACCCAAGTGGCGCTGCCCAAGACGTCAGTTGTTGTACTGAAACAGCAATGTGGCGCCCGCCCATAACCCAAGTGGGCGACCGCCCAGACCTCCGTCTGGTCTTCTTCTCCTGCAAGACAAATCACCACGAATAAGAGAGTCACCCTCAAATTGTCTCACCCTTCTAACACCTTCCATCAATGTCAATTACTAGTAATCCCAAGACATATCTATCTCCGTCGCCCCGCCCCTACGGGCAACAATGACTAGTAACCACCAAACTAAGCCAGGAACTTCTTGAACTTAGCAATCGAAACCTTCGAACCCGGCTTTGTCAAAATGACGCGCCTCCGTTATAGTCATAACATACCCATCATTGTTCTTGCCATACACAATGACACACACAAGCATTTGAATATGGTGTTGTGTTTCGTTGCAATCATGCGCAGCGGAAGCAGACAGAATGAAATAAACAATAAAACCCAAGCCTAGATCCGCTATGAACAATAATTCATAATAACAAGATGAAGGAAACTAACCCTTGTAGATCGTTATGTAAAAACTTGGATTAAGCGTTAAGACAAACGCCCTCTACCGGTGATCCACACAACTAACAGATTTCAAGAACGCCTTCTTGAACTTGACTGCTAGGTCTTCGGATTGATCAACGATGTTGAAGAACTATTCTTCAAAGCTCCTAATTGTTATTGTGACTTGATAATTGAGATTAATCAATCACAATAACCCAAGAATATAATGTGTGATTTCTTTCTCTAAGAAAGACTTTGAATTGATCAAATCAACTAGCTACGGGAACAATTCCGTCAGTCTGTATTTATATTCAAGGGGTTTCAGAAACCCTTTAGGACTTAGGTTTTCTTGTCCAACAAGAGTTTTCCTAAAAAACTGATTCTGCCGGCAAAAACCATCCGTACGGATGTTTCTGGAAGCATCCAGAATCAGCCGTACTGATCCTTTAGGCAGGACCCGTTTTACTTCGTTTTTTCGCTCCTTCTAATTATCCGTTCTGCGTGTGTGACCCAATAGGATTATACTAAGTTGGCAACGAGTCCGAACCAGTTAAACCTCGTAAGTCATAAGCGGACTCTAGCAAGCCATTATGACTACCCAATTAGTATAACTTTGAACTCCAAAGTTTCCTAGAATAGAACATAACACAATCTCTTTGTTACACGATGTCTATTGAACGTAATCCATGGTCAATGGTCAACTTACATTTGTTCAATGCTTTCTCGATCCCGAATGTATTGATAATACAAATCTTATTTGAGCACGGCCATGCATTTCATCAATACCATTCATCGAGTGACCAAAGCTTGACATCTCTCTCTTGACGAGGAACAAATCCCATCTTGGCTTATTACTCTTCCTACATGATTCCGATTATGCCAATCATATTCTTTATAGCTATCCGGTTAGGGATAACGTTTGAATATGTCAAACGTAATGTTCATCATGTGGAAGACTGTAATAACCTCAGGTCTAAAGTTTCCAGTGATATAACTATATGAGACTTAATTATGACATTGTGACCATGACATAAATCTCATAGGGGTCATTCCAGTATCTGTTCTCCAACAAATACCCATAAGTCTAATTGTATCACATACACCATAATCATCATATGATTATCTATTAAACTTATACTAAAATTAATCATAATTATCAGGGACGGGGATTATTATAATAAACATGCAAAAGACATAATAATCAAACGTTCAATATCTTTATAAATGATAACATTTGTTTTACAAACAACATGCCTAGGGCATAACACCAACATACGGAACCCGTGACACATCATCTTTAGACTTGGGACTATCTAAAGAAGATAATCATTTCACCTGGTAAGCATCATTGATATCTATCGCATCAGCCACAAGAATGCCATCGACATAAACAAGATAACTCAATGTGCCATCACTACAAACCATCAAGTAAACACAACAATCATATCCACTTCTAGCATAACCATGGGTAACAATAAAAGTGTCGAACCTTTTATACCACGTCGAGTTGACTGCTCCAAATCATACAAGGACCTCTCTAACAGGCAAACATGATCCTTACCCTCGACAACAAACCCTTTAGGACGGCGCATGTAGATCTCCACCTCAAACTCTAGATCCCGCATTGCCACAATGCTCAACAAGTTGTGAAAGATAAGTGTCTAACAACCCGGTGAAACAAAATCATTGTAGTCTACCCCAAACATTGGAGTACCATCTCTGAACTTGTAGATCCACTTGCGACTGACTAACACCTTCTTTGGTGGTGATCTAACAAATTCTCATGTCTGACTTTTAATAAGAGATACCATCTCTTCTTTCACAACGACCGATAACATAGCATATTTATCACACGATCTATAAACTCATTGAAAGAAATTAATTTATGCATACTTACTGTTTCGCAGCGGACAATGCATAAGTAACCATATCCTCCAAACCATATCGAACTCTACCAAAAACAATGGTAGTCTTCACCTGCTTGTTGGTCTCCTCTCTTGAACTGAAGCATCAATTGGAGTCGCTTCATCAGACACATCATTAACATCTAAGTCAAGTTCCACCATATCTTTTCATCTCCGACTAACTCCACCGTTTATATATTCGTTCTGCAGAACACTTTTTCCTATGGAGAAGTAGAGCAACATCTCTACATGTCAGGAACTTAGATGCCACCGGATTCCATGACCGGAATCCCTTCACTCCAGTAGTATACTCAACAAAGGAACATCATTTGTCCCTTGGATCCAATTTGTTGTTCACACAAGCATACAAGGGACACCCAAAAAATACACAATCTTGAGTAATATCCTAGAGAGCCTAACCACATCTCCACTAGAGTCTTCATCCCAATACAAGAATTTAGAGAACGATTATCCCAGTGAGCAGTCATCCTAATCGCCTCCACACAAAATTCTGTACCAACAATGCCTGTGACAACAAATAC
Organism: Campanula takesimana; assembly: GCA_026119855.1. Taxonomy (NCBI): domain Eukaryota; kingdom Viridiplantae; phylum Streptophyta; class Magnoliopsida; order Asterales; family Campanulaceae; genus Campanula; species Campanula takesimana. The sequence continues at coordinate 9,061 of JAOWBW010001268.1, forward strand.
CAAGCCTTTTCTGTCATCCCATTCAAGCCAATGTGACCCAATGTCATGTCTCATGATTGAGTAACCTCCGCCTCAACCATTGACCCGTTGCAATAGACACATCACCAACAACCGTAGACCCAAGAAGCTTGTACAATGTCCCCACCTTCTTTCCCTTCAATGCCACCAAGTCACCTTTAAAAGCCGAATAATTCGCCATTCGCAATGAACAAACTATACCCAAGGCTATCCAAGGTGCCTAAAGAAATCAGGTTCTTCTTCAATTCGGGAACATACCTGACATTCTGTAATTTCCGTTACTACTCCATCAAACATCTTAACCTTATAGTCCCAATACCAACAACCTTGCATGCAGTATTATTCCCCAACAAAACTACTTCGCCGGCAGCCTTATATGAACAAAACCATGCCCGGTTGGGACTAATATGATAAGAACAACCCGAATCCAAAATCCAACTATCACAAATTTCGGTACCCGAATCACAAGCAGTAAGTGCATCACAGTCACTGTCATCACTAGTGTGTTCAAACACCACTCCAGCTTCACCCTTTATCTTCGCGGTTGTATTCTCTTGGTTTGGACAAAACCTTCTAATGTGTCCCTTCTCCTTGCAACCATGACATATCACATTCTTATACCATTCACTTGAACCAGATTGACCCTTCCTTGACTTTCTGCCGTTCTAGCTACTAACCCATCACCTTGAGATTCAGCACTTGTTGAGGTCAAGTGCGTCTCAATGACTTCCCGTTGTAGTAGAGCGTTCTTGATCTCTTCCAAAGAGATCTCATCTTGCCAAACAACACTGTCTCTCTAAAGTGCATGTATTCCGGAGGTAGAGAACAAAGCAATTTACCGCCAATTGCTCATCATCAATCACGACATCGACATTCTTCAAGTCCATGACCAAGCCATCAAACTCATCAAGATGTTTCTCCAAAGACTCACCTGTTTTGAGTTTACACTCCTCGAGTTTCTTCAATAGTATCAACCTGTTACTAATACTCTTAGTCATGTACAATTGCTCAAGCCTAAGCCAAAGCGCTGCCGCAGTCATCCACTCACAACCTCCTCAATACCTCATCTTTGAGACTCAAGTGTAAGAGAGATAAAAGCTTCTCGTCCATATCATAAAATTGTTCATCTGTCAAGCTTGCCGGTTTCCTCGCCTCCCAAGCAAAGCCTTGACACAATTTTTACCCACCAAGATTGCTCGCATCTTCACTTGCCATAAACCAAAATTGACCTTGCGGTCAAATTTCTCAATTTCGTACTTCACTGACATCGTTACTAATAGGCAATACAAGATCCACAAACCAGAAGCTCTAGATACCAATTGTAAGGATTTTAAGGCCCAAACACAATTGCTAGATTGATAAAGATGAAAGCACAAAATACACAATAGCAGAACGAAACAAAATTGAAAAATAGATGAACACAAGAGATTTTACGTGGTCACCAACTTGGCTACGTCCACGGGCGACGGGAGAATCAATTCACTATAATCAAGAAGAGTACAATGAGAATCAAAGTGAAAACCTTTCACACAATCTCTCACAATAGTGAATAACCTAGCTTTTCTATCATCTCTCTCTCAAGGATCTATTCAAAGTCTCTCAATATGGTCTGGAGGCTTATTTATATTTATACACAAGATATAAACCAAACTCTAGAAGAAAAGAAGTCCAAAACCCGTCCAAAAACTGCTTCCAAATCGATTCAGGATTCCCATACCCGACACTGTGGGCGACCGCCCAAACCCGAAGTGGGCGACTGCCCAAGACGTCAGTTTGTTGGACCTCTGAAACAGCAATGTGGGGCGACCGCCCATAACCCAAGTGGGCGACCGCCCAGACCTCCTGTCTGGTCTTCTTCTCCGTTTGCAAGACCAAAATCAACCCGAATTGAGAGTCACCCTCAACAATTCTCCACCTTGACGATCAATTACTGAAAAGCTAGTAAACCAAGAGAACATCTCTATCTCCGTCGCCCCGCCCCTACGGGCATCAATGACTAGTAACACCAACTAAGTCCAGGAACTTCTTGAACTTAGCAATCGAAACCTTCGAACCGGCTTTGTCAAAATGACCGCCTCCGTTATAGTCATAACATACCATCATTGTTCTTGCCATACACAATGCACACACAAGCATTGAATATGGTGTTGGGTTTCGTGCAATCATGCGCAGCGGAAGATAGACATGAATAAAACCCAATAGCCTAGATCCGCTAATGAACAATAATTCATAATAACAGATGAAGGAAACTAACCCTTGTAGATCGTTATGTAAAACTTGGATTAAGCGTTAAGACAAACGCCCTCTACGGTGATCCACACAACTAACAGATTTCAAGAACGCCTTCTTGAACTTGACTGCTAGGTCTTCGGATTGATCAACGATGTTGAAGAACTATTCTTCAAAGCTCCTAATTGTTATTGTGACTTGATAATTGAGATTAATCAATCACAATAACCCAAGAATATAATGTGTGATTTCTTTCTCTAAGAAAGACTTTGAATTGATCAAATCAACTAGCTACGGGAACAATTCCCGTCAGTCTGTATTTATATTCAAGGGGTTTCAGAAACCTTTAGGACTTAGGTTTCTTGTCCAACAAGAGTTTTCCTAAAAACTGATTCTGCCGGCAAAACCATCCGTACGGATGTTTCTGGAAGCATCCAGAATCAGCCGTACTGATCCTTTAGGCAGGACCCGTTTTACTTCGTTTTTCGCTCCTTCTAATTATCCGTTCTGCGTGTGTGACCCAATAGGATTATACTAAGTTGGCAACGAGTCCGAACCAGTTAAACCTCGTAAGTCATAAGCGGACTCTAGCAAGCCATTATGACTACCCAATTAGTATAACTTTGAACTCCAAAGTTTCCTAGAATAGAACATAACACAATCTCTTTGTTACACGATGTCTATTGAACGTAACATGGTCAATGGTCAACTTACATTTGTTCAATGCTTTCTCGATCCCGAATGTATTGATAATACAAATCTTATTTGAGCACGGCCATGCATTTCATCAATACCATTCATCGAGTGACCAAAGCTTGACATCTCTCTTGACGAGGAACAAATCCATCTTGGCTTATTACTCTTCCCTACATGATTCCGATTATGCCAATCATATTCTTTATAGCTATCCGGTTAGGGATAACGTTTGAATATGTCAAACGTAATGTTCATCATGTGGAAGACTGTAATAACCTCAGGTCTAAAGTTTCCAGTGATATAACTATATGAGACTTAATTATGACATTGTGACCATGACATAAATCTCATAGGGGTCATTCCAGTATCTGTTCTCCAACAAATACCATAAGTCTAATTGTATCACATACACCATAATCATCATATGATTATCTATTAAACTTATACTAATAATTAATCATAATTATCAGGGACGGGGATTATTATAATAAACATGCAAAAGACATAATAATCAAACGTTCAATATCTTTATAAATGATAACATTTGTTTTACAAACAACATGCCTAGGGCATAACACCAACATACGGAACCCGTGACACATCATCTTTAGACTTGGGACTATCTAAAGAAGATAATCATTTCACCTGGTAAGCATCATTGATATCTATCGCAGCCACAAGAATGCCATCGACATAAACAAGATAACTCAATGTGCCATCACTACAAACCATCAAAGTAAACACAACAATCATATCCACTTCTAGCATAACCATGGGTAACAATAAAAGTGTCGAACCTTATACCACTGTCGAGTTGACTGCTCCAAATCATACAAGGACCTCTCTAACAGGCAAACATGATCCTTACCCTCGACAACAAACCCTTTAGGACGGCGCATGTAGATCTCCACCTCAAACTCTAGATCCCGCATTGCCACAATGCTCAACAAGTTGTGAATAGATAAGTGTCTAACAACGGTGAAACAAAATCATTGTAGTCTACCCAAAACATTGGAGTACCATCTCTGAACTTGTAGATCCACTTGCGACTGACTAACACCTTTTTGGTGGTGATCTAAAAAATTCTCATGTCTGACTTTTAATAAGAGATACCATCTCTTCTTTCACAACGACCGATAACATAGCATATTTATCACACGATATAACTTCATTGAAAGAAATTAATTTATGCATACTTACTGTTTTCGCAGCGGACAATGCATAAGTAACCATATCCTCCAAACCATATCGAACTCTACCAAAAACAATGGTAGTCTTCACCTGCTTGTTGGTCTCCTCCTCTTGAACTGAAGCATCAATTGGAGTCGCTTCATCAGACACATCATAACATCTAAGTCAAGTTCCCACCATATCTTTTTTCATCTCCGACTAACTCCACCTGTTTATATATTCGTTCTGCAGAACACTTTTTCCTATGGAGAAGTAGAGCAACATCTCTACATGTCAGGAACTTAGATGCCACCGGATCCATGACCGGAATCCCTTCACTCCAGTAGTATACTCAACAAAAGGAACATCATTGTCCTTGGATCCAATTTGTTGTTCACACAAGCATACAAAGGGACACCCAAAAATACACAATCTTGAGTAATATCCTAGAGAGCCTAACCACATCTCCACTAGAGTCTTCATCCCAATACAAGAATTTAGAGAACGATTATCCCAGTGAGCAGTCATCCTAATCGCCTCCACACAAAATTCTGTACCCAACAATGCCTGTGACAACAAATACCAAGCCTTTTCTGTCATCCCATTCAAGCCAATGTGACCCAATGTCATGTCTCATGATTGAGTAACCTCCGCCTCAACCATTGACCCCGTTGCAATAGACACATCACCAACAACCGTAGACCCAAGAAGCTTGTACAATGTCCCCACCTTCTTTCCCTTCAATGCCACCAAGTCACCTTTAAAAGCCGATAATTCGCCATTCGCAATGAACAAACTATACCCAAGGCTATCCAAGGTGCCTAAAGAAATCAGGTTCTTCTTCAATTCGGGAACATACCTGACATTCTGTAATTTCCGTACTACTCCATCAAACATCTTAACCTTAATAGTCCCAATACCAACAACCTTGCATGCAGTATTATTCCCCAACAAAACTACTTCGCCGGCAGCCTTATATGAACAAAACCATGCCCGGTTGGGACTAATATGATAAGAACAACCCGAATCCAAAATCCAACTATCACAAATTTCGGTACCGAATCACAAGCAGAGTAAGTGCATCACAGTCACTGTCATCACTAGTGTGTTCAAACACCACTCCAGCTTCACCCTTTATCTTCGCGGTTGTATTCTCTTGGTTTGGACAAAACTTCTAATGTGTCCCTTCTCCTTGCAACCATGACATATCACATTCTTATACCATTCACTTGAACCAGATTGACCCTTCCTTGACTTTCTGCCGCTTCTAGCTACTAACCCATCACCTGAGATTCAGCACTTGTTGAGGTCAAGTGCGTCTCAATGACTTCCCGTTGTAGTAGAGCGTTCTTGATCTCTTCCAAAGAGATCTCATCCTTGCCAAACAACACTGTCTCTCTAAAGTGCATGTATTCCGGAGGTAGAGAACAAAGCAATTTTACCGCCAATTGCTCATCATCAATCACGACATCGACATTCTTCAAGTCCATGACCAAGCCATCAAACTCATCAAGATGTTTCTCCAAAGACTCACCTGTTTTGAGTTTACACTCCTCGAGTTTCTTCAATAGTATCAACCTGTTACTAATACTCTTAGTCATGTACAATTGCTCAAGCCTAAGCCAAAGCGCTGCCGCAGTCATCTCACTCACAACCTCCCTCAATACCTCATAACCAATCATAACCATTAGATTAGAAAAAAAAAAATCAAGGGTCCATATGTTAGATACAATTGATACACTTAGATACATTACAAAAAATTTGATATTACACTTGGATACAATAGGTTAATAAGTATTGTATCTAAGTGTTGCACTTGGATACACTATGTTAAAAACTAATGTATCCAATTGTTTTTCGAAAATTAACTAATGTATCCAAGTGTATCCAATGTATCTAACATCTGGACCTTTGATTTATTTTTTCTAATCTAATGGTTATGATTGGTTCTCACGGTTCTCATATAAATTGGTTCTCACAAGAGCGCGACCCTATATATATATATATAATACATTTCGGACCATTCTAAGGTATTACGATTAAAAATATCTATGATTAAATTATAGGTATTTTTACAGACTATCTTAAACCGTCAAGATTACTAACTCTAGGCAATTTTACAAATAACAAGACCATCAAGGATTCCAACTCTTATTATCTGATATAATCATAGTTCAACAGAACAAAATTAAATTATTTGATGTCTCATTATAGTTCAAATATTAAGAATACAAAAGTAATGAATATGAATTTCCTATGGAATTAGAATTATTAAATAAATGGACAATTCCTAAAATTAAACCTAGGGTAATATACCAGTTAGGAAACATTTGAAAAACTACGGCTTACACAAATTGTGAAAACTACAGAAGAATCAGTTGAGTTAAATAATGAAGAAATGATAATTAAATTATTACATAAAAATGATATTAACTTATATAAGAAGACTCATAAATTTTTACATATAGGTTTAGTACAAATAGCATTTAAACCTTTAACATTAGAGGGATTACCAGAAAGTTTCTTAGCAGTGCTAAGGGATGGAAGAAATTTAAATTGGAAACAATCTTTAATGGGAATAATACAATCCAGTCTAGCTCATGGTCCAGTTTTTTGATGTATATCCAAATCTATCGTTATCATTAACTGATAAAAATATATTAGATGCTTTGACTTTAAATGTGAAAACACATAACTACAATTATTTGCCAGGAACAGAAGTAATATGTATGTTACGGATATATTTCAAGCCTTTATATACTTTAAATCCTAATTGTAAAATAATGGATAAACCATCAAATGAAACTATATTAATAGAAACTAATTTTGCTAAGTCTAAAATTACAACTAGAAGAGCAATAAAATGGGAAGAAATAGAATTTCCAGAACATTGGCAAATAGAAAAAGCAATACCACCTCAGGCTAGAATTGAATCTAATTTAATAGATGTAATACAAAGTCCTGAAGGAACTGTAGCAATACAATTTGAAAATATGAAGAATAAGCGGATAATAGTTTAAGAAGATCGTTATCATCCATAAGATCATACATATCACCAATAGATTATACAATAGAAATTCCTAATACTTCAAGTGATTCAACCTCTCAATTGAAAGAAATTGATCCTGTAGAAATAGAACAAGTTGAAGAATTATATATTAATAAAAATAATATAGTAAAAGGTAGTAATATTAAAAATGCAGAGACAATGTCTGAAATGAGTTTTTCACATTTTTAGATGGAAATACAAGTTATAGATTTTAGTCCTGGTTCTTTAGCCAGAAAAGAAATTAAACAAGATTTTTTATTACCTAAATGGGAATTATTTAGAAATTGGTTTTTTGATAATATCAATTATACAAAACAAGATATAATACAAAAACAATTTTATGATACTTGCAAAACATATAATACAAAAATATTATTTGTACCATGGTTTATAGTTACTTACTGTGAACCACATATAGGTATGTTAGAAAGGACTTATAAATTATTAAATGGTCAAACTATAAAAATATTTATCCACCTAATCAACCATTTCAACTTGAAAATAAATCTGAAATATGTAATTTTATGGCATTCTCAAAATTATTTGAAAATGATACCTTGACAGTTACTTGTAAGCATATTAATGTATTATTAGAACAACAAAATTATACAAATTTATTCTGTAATATTTTGGGAAAGCAAATAAATTTATTAAGTAAAAGAATTGATGATTTAACTAATTTAATTAATAACAATATTCTTAACTCCACAAACAAACAAATGGCAGTAAACATAGAAAATAATAAATCTATAGATATAGATACAGAAAATATTAAAAATACAATAACACATCTAAGACCTAATATACAACCTCCTCCTGAAATAAAAGATTTTAAATTAAAACCTATGATAGAATTAGAAAAATTGATAGATGAAAATTTTAAAAATTAAGTTTAAATAATCTAGATCAAGATTTTGTTAATGAAATGGAAAATAAAGCTAATCATAAAGACATAGTAGAATCTCAAATTAATAAATTAGATAATAGATGGGCTGATATACCAACGTCAAGTATATATTATTATTCAAGACCTTCTCCAATAGATGTTTTACATGAAGAAAAAGATTTATTAATTAATAATAGTTATAGTGGCAGAAATGTTTATGAATGGAATATAGATGGTTTGCAGAAAAACAAATTTATAATATGGTGCATAGAATGCTAATGTACTCTACCATTTGTAAAAATAGTGGTAATACAGATAAAATATTGCCAGGATGATAGTTGCTGGATTTACTGGTCACTTAAAGGCTGGTGGGACAATTATCTTAAAATAGAACAAAGAGATGAAATATTAAATACAATAAAAAGAGAAAATAATCAAGAATCGGAAAATGCAGGTTTATACTTTAATAGTGGCTATTGTAGAACATTTACAGAAGATATTCAAACAATAGTGATGAAACAATTAGAACACTGTTACAAAATTTAAAATGCAAAACATTAACTGATTTTAGATGGTATAAAGATATATTTTTAAGTAGAGTAATGGAACTTCCAGAATGTAATAATAATTACTGGAAATCTAAATTTATAGATGGTCTTCCTAATTTATTTGCAGAAAGAGTTAGGAAAGTCTTAAGAGGATCTAATATAGCAATCACGTATGAAACATTAACCTATGGAAAATAATGGAACATGTGTACAAGAAGGATGAATATTTGCAATGAAATTAATTATAATCAATAATTAAAAAGACAGAACTTAAAGACAGAAAAAAAAATAGGAAAATTTGTGATCAATTTGGTATGGAATTCCTAAAATTAATAGAGAAAATCAGAAAAATAAATTCTTACATAGAACCTTTTAGGAAAAGGAAAAGACTATCAAAAATAGGGTTGAATATAAACAACAAGAATGAAAGATATGAAAAGAATAAACAAAAAAAGAAAAGAGCAAAAATTAGAAAGAAATCTGAAAAACCTATAATTGTCATAAGTGCGGAAAAATAGGTCAATATGCTAATAATTGTTGGGTTAGGAAAAAGATTTCTAATCTAGAAATGATGAAGAAGAAATAAAACATAAACTAGAAAAGATATATTAGAATCTGAAAATTCAGAATCAGAATCATGCTCTGATTATTCTGAAAATGAAAATTCAGAAGAATTAGAAAATAATGAATATATTGAAAATGACTCACTAATCAGTGAATCAGAAGAAGAATGTGTTCCTTGTATACTAGGACAATCTTGTATAAGCCAGAAAAAAAGAAGAAAAAGAAAAATGAATTATATAGAGTGATGGCACAATTCAAAAATATGGAAATAAATGTTTTAACCAATGAAAATTTCTTTGAATTTTTCAAAATGATAAAAGACCCAGAATGAGATCTAAAGTTATTGATACCTATGAACAGAAAGAAGAAAATGTATTAGAAAAAATTAATGGTCCAGAATCATATTCAATGCAGCAGAAATGTGTAGACAATTACAACAACGACAAATAATAACACTCCTACATCATCCAGGATATGATGATTGAAATTAATAATTTAAAATCTGAAATTAAGAATCTTAAGAATGAAATAGAAAACTTGATATAAGAGTTTCTAATCTTGAGAAAAAAAACAACTTGATATAAAAGTTTCTGAAAATGATCCAATTACTAGTAATGTATATCCTAATACAAATTTTATTAATATATTAAAAACAGTTACTATACAAAAATGGTTGTAAAATTACTTTATATAGACAATATTTTTCAAAAGAATTTTAGCATTAATAGATAGTGGGGCAGATTTAAATGTAATAAATGAAGGATTAATACCAACAAAATATTTTGAAAAAACCAATAGTTTACACATGCCGGTGGAGAAAATTAGATATTAATTATAAATTACAAAGGATATGTTGTATAAAGGACAATGTATTTCAACTAGTTTTTTATTAGTAAAAAATATGTCAATCAGTAATACTAGGATCTCCATTTATAAATAAAATATATCCTTTTCAGAAAGTAGATGGAAAAAGTATAATAGGTACCTATAATAATAAGGCAATTGAATTAAAATTTGTGGAATTACCAATTACAAAAATGCTACATAAATATATGATATAGTAACAGCTAAAGAGAATCAATTGAACTTCTTAAACATGGAAATAAGTAGTTTAACTATTGAAGAAAAACTCAATAACCCCAAATTACAAAATAAAATTAAAGAAATCATTGACCAATTCAGTCTTGAAATATGTAGTGATCATCCTAAGCATTTTGGGATAGGAAAAAACATATAGTTTCTCTTCCATATATGAAGAAAATTTGATGAAAGAAAAATACCTACTAAAGCTAGACCTTGCCAAATGAATTCTGAATATTTAGAATTATGTAAAAAAAGAAATTGATACTTTACTCCAGAAAAAGTAAATAACTCCGTCTAAATCTCCATGGTCCTGTACAGCTTTTATGTTAATAAAAATGCAGAACAAGAAAGAGGTGTTCCTAGATTAGTTATTAATTATAAACCTCTTAATAAAGTCTTAAAATGGATTAGATATCCATACCTAATAAAAAAGATTTATTGGATAGATGTAAGCAATTATATTTCTAAATTTGATTTAAAATCAGGATATTTGCAGATTCAAATAGATAAATCAGATAGATATAAGACTGCTTTTAATGTCCCTTTTGGTCAATATGAATGGAATGTTATGCCATTGGGACTAAAGAATGCTCCGTCTGAATGTGTCATAAAATTTCAGGATGATTATATAATAAAAAGTTTATTAATAAAAACTGACTGTAAATTAGCTAAATTTATGTTTAATAAAGATTTTAAACATGATGTTTCTAAACAAATGTTTTTAATGTCCTTTTGTCAATATGAATGGAATGTTATGCCATTTGGACTAAAGAATGCTCCGTCTGAATGTGTCATAAAACCAGGATGATTATATAATAAAAGTTTATAATAAAAACTGACTGTAAATTAGCTAAATTTATGTTTAATAAAGATTTTAAACATGTTTAATAAAGATTTTAAACAGGGTAATACTATATACAAGGCACACATTTTACAAGGCATGGACAAATGACTAAAATGCCTTATATATATACTAAAAAAAAAAAATAAAAAATCCCTCCTTCCCATTCAAACGTATCAGTCCTCTTCTCTCCTCTCAAAAAACCAACGGCGAACCTTCTCTCTCTCGACGACTCGACGAACCCGGCGACCACCACAACACCACCACCGGAAATGAAGACAAACCTCCCTCTCACCGGTGGAAAGTCCGCCTCTTCTACCGCCGCTCCAAAAGTAATATAACTCTTTTTAACCTAAAATTAAATTTGAAAACCCAACAACAATTTTATGCCTAAAACCGATATATAACTGTTAAATGTTGTGTAAACCTATCCAAAATGGTTAATTGTGATTTGGTAACACAAATTGGGTTTTTTGTTTGAATTGGTACGAATTTGGGGGTGTATAATCTGGACAATGTCGGGGTGTGTTCGTATGAACACACACGAGATGCTTGGCCACATTTCGTGTATTAGCACACGAAATGTAAACTGAGAATCAGTTTACATTTTCGTGTGCCAATACACGAAATGTAGGTGAGCATTTCGTGTTTAAGCACACGATATACTTTCCACATTTCATATATTAGAACACGAAATGTAAACTGATTCATCAGTTTACATTCGTGTGCTAATACACGAAATGTGGACAGGTATCTCGTGTGATAAACACGAAAATGCTCACCAACATTTCGTGTATTAGCACACGAAATGCATACTGATTCTTGAAAACCTGAAATGTTGCTTATTTATTGTCTCTTATTTAATTTTTTGTAGGGACGTAAACCTGCGACTGCCTCTAATAGAAAGAGAAGGCCGATGAGGCAGCTGCAGCTAGAGAAGATGCACGTACCAAAGGAGCACGACAAGAATGTCGTGATTGAGCGCGTTGAGGAGGATGAGATGGATAGTGAGGAGGATTTAGAGCGTAATATCTAGGACGGGCTTAGAGGGTCAGAGGAGGAGTCATTTCTGGTACTCGTTCGGAGGTGGGGCACACGGATCTGGTGATGATGATGATGAGGAGGAGGAGGAGGAGGCGGAGGAGAGTTCAGCTTTGAGGCCTCGCAAGAGGCGGGTGGCTAGAGGGGAAGCAGGGCCAGAAAGGGGAAAGGGGCTAAGGATGAACAGTGGCAGCTTAAGAGTAAACCGGTGGCGGCCCGGAGGAGGTTGATTTGTTATACGGTTTGGTCATCACCGAGCCCGTAAGATATGGGAGAACGCCACTTGTGAGCCGGTGTTGAAGCGCCAAACGATGAGGCAGCACAGATTCTAGATAAGTAAGTATATGATTTGTTTATTAAATAGCTTTATTATTGTTGTTATTGTTTTAAACCTCCCCTGTTCCAGAAAAAAACAGTCCCATTTTGACTTTTTGTTAAAAAAAAAAAAAAAAAAAATTCAAAATGGGACTGTTTTTCTGAACAGAGGGAGTATTAATTATTAATGTGTTGGAATCAACAGGTTCTCGCCTGCTTCTTTACCGGAGGATGATAGAGCTTGGTGGGCTGGTGTTCAGGGTACCGGCCTCCACCCTACATGATGCTACCATTCGCCGGCCCTAAGCATGGCGCTCCTAACGGCGTTTGTGGAACGGTGGTCTCCCGAGACTAATACCTTCCACATGCCGTGGGGGAGATGACGATCACTATGCATGACGTCACTCATATCCTAGGTATATTCTTGTTGTTGTCTATTTTTTATAAATTACATAAATTTCGATCCAGTGCGTAGATGGGGGCGTCCGTGAGCGCATGATCCTGTTACTTCCACGTATATGCAGTGGTTCCTGGCTAGGACTCATGTTCGGATTACTAATCCGATTCATGATGGCCTAGTTAACGTTTCACCTCCGCCTAGGGTTGTAGAGGCTCGAGATAGACTGCTTGCGATGCTCACGGATGACAGGATACCCGCGGATGTCATAGATGAGATTTGACGGGTGCACGAGCTATTAGGAGGTCCCCATTAGGTTTATGTTTTAAATTTCTGGTTTGTAAGACATGTATTTCATACATTGGTAGTTTGACACTTTGGGATACATTGATTGATTTTAAATTTCTGGTTTGTAAACTTTTGATGTTTGACACTTTGGGATATGTTTCAGTTTAAATTTCTGGTTTGTAAAACTTTTGATGTTGACACTTTGGGATATGTTTCAGTTTAAATTTCTGGTTTGTAAACTTTTGATGTTTGACACTTGGGATATGTTCAGTTTAAATTTCTGGTTTGTAATTCTGGTTTCTGGGTATGTTTCTGTTTCTGTAAGTGTCTGTTTTTTTTTTCAGTACAGAGACCATGTCGTGTGCTTATACACGAGATGGTGTGACTCATCTCGTATATATACACACGACATGTTTTCTTTCCTCTCGTATGAAACACACACGAGATAAATTACTGGGTAATAGTGTATTTGTGTAATGTTCATACGACATAAATGAAACAAGTCGTGTATATTTATACGAGTTATGATATACCATCTCGTGTATAAGCACACGAGATGGTCTCTGTACTGAAAAAAAAAACAGACACTGAAACAAACAACTGATGTATCCATACATCAAATGGTGTGCGGTCTCGGGAAATACCATTTGGACAGCATTAATGAAAGCCAAGTCACGATCAGTTAAGAAAACTGTTGGTATGTGGGGAGTATGAAAAAGACTTTTCAAATTCTTGAGTGCCCACGTGTAATTCTCAGTCTTCTCATTTTGGAGGAACGCATATGCAATTGTGAAATTCTTCCCCGTTGAAGTAAATCCTATAATCTCAAGGAATGCCATTCCATAGCAGTTGGTGTTGTAAGTGCAGTCACCTTGTACTACATATGGAAAACAGTTAAGAATATCCGATGCTCGTGGGTGAGAGAAGAATATGTCACCGATCATGTCACTCTCATCGGCTTTCCTCATGAAGACGATATATTGCTTATCCTCGAGTAATTTTATGAATTGTTGAAGAGAGGATCTTCCTTAGTTTTTCCGGACTGTACTTGCCACCAAAATGGCATACAATCTTCGCGTAGCCTAGTATCTTGCCACTTGTCTTCCTCGAATCTCCTATAGAAAGGGTTATATTTTGACGGGCCGCGATATCCCGTACGTGTTTAACAAGCTCATCCCTATTTGAAAATAATAGGGATGTATCGAATGATCACTGACATCCGGTCCTACAAATTGTATTACCATCAATTAGAAAAATTGCAAAATAAACAACAGGCTGAATGACATTTCGTGTAGAAATACACGACATATTAAGAACTATGTCTGTACTATATACGAGTTGGTTCTGCAAATCTCGTGTACATATACACGACCTAGTAAATACCACTCGTGTATTAGTACACGACATATCACGATATCAGAATTTAAAAATCCAATCTTGAAAAACAATTCAGTTCAATATTGGATTTTTATTGTGATTTTGATCATAACACCAAATATAACTTTAAGAACTTACTTCATTGCAGCTTGGAATTTGATTTTGATGTGGAGAATTTGGTGGCAAACCTTCTTCTTCAAAAATAAAATCCACAAGATCAAGATTAATGTGATCATAAAGACTTGGAGAATGTTGTGGAGAATCCATAATATGGTGTTAGATAATGATAATAATGTGTATAGATTGATGGGTGTAAGAATGTTGTTGTGTGAAAGTGTATATCAATGGGTGCTGCATGGGTGTTAACAAACCGGCGGTCTGTAATGCGTGTTAATGGCCGTTACAGGTAGGGTTTATGGGGGTTTAAGTGTTCTGTTCTGGGTGTATCTCGTGTGATTAAACACGAGATAATATGGTACAAGTCGTATAAATTACATACGAAATGTTTTTTTTTCTGGTACTAATCTCGTATGAATAATACACGAGATATAATCTATCAAGTCGTGTAGTGTTCATACGAGATGTTCAAACATAGGTCGTGTATTCACACACGAAACAACTTATGAAAAAGAGAAATTTAATTATAAATAAATGTGGTAGGTTATATGATATTGTATGATGTTGGTCATTCATATATGTAATCATTGTTTGTTTTCCACATTATTATAACAATAAACATATAATCTTGATTAACAATATGATAATTTCAAATATATAATCTTGAGCGAGTGGCATTCCTCTAATGTACAACTTGTCATTAACCTCGTTGGCAAATCATCGAAACAACTTAACTCGTTATATAACAGTTTAATTACACTATTATATAATCTTGATTAGAAAATAACACCATAATTCATTAATTTAACCTAGTATATGCACATCATAACACGTCTGTTAGTTGATAAATAAAGTGGTATCACTTTTAACTAATAAATGTGATAGGTTATTTATGATATTGTATGATGAATTATAACATGTTTAATTACCTCTTTAAATATAATCTTGATTAGAAATATAACACCACAGTCATTTGTTTGGGGTTTATAAATAAAGTGGTATCACTTAAATGTGATAGGTTATATGATATTGTATGATCCAATATGAATTTATTACTTGTCATGTATAAGTGTTAATTTTGCTCAATTAACAACACAATCAATAATTTATCATAGCATATGCGTATCATTAACATCGTGTTGCAAATCATTGAAGAACACCTTCATTTTGATATGTCGTATGGATATACACGAGATTATCATATCATATCGTGGTTTTGTACGATCTTAATGACATAGTAAATTTAAATTTCGTATAAGTTCATACGACTTAATATTTTACACAATGGTCTATGTCGTGTAAAAGTACACGACATGAAGGCTTCCTGTCGTCCTTTCGCACACGACACGCGAAGGGTAGTTTTGCCATTATTGGTGCCTTGTATGTAATATGCCTGTATATAGAATTTACCTTTTAAACATGATGTTTCTAAACAAATGTTTGCAAGATGGCAGGCACACTTAGCCCCATTTGATTATGAAATAATTTATAAAAAAGGAAAAGAAAATAGTCTTCCAGATTTGCTTACTAGAGAATATATTAATGATTAATTGTCTAAATCTCTGTTACAGGAATGTACCCTCGTGGCAGGGGAACAACCGTTCCTTATTGGGGACGGGGTACTACCGCTAATTATGGCAGAGGTAAAAGATACTTTGACAATGTCCAATTTCCCAGCTAATAGCTTCATCATCAACCTCAGCCAATATGTCAAAAGATTCATTTTATGAAGAATTTTTAGCCTATAAGCAACAAAAGGCACAATCAGACAATAATTATGCCAAAATAGTTGGTAATGAAAATAAAGAAAACCAAATCGCTGAATTTACTGAGAATGATGTAGAAAGGCTTATAATGATTTTAGAAGAAAATGATTTAAAATGGGAAAATGATCCCTATAGATTAATGGAAAGATATTTTCAAAAAAAAAGTGATAAAAGTGAAACTTATAAATATCAGCAATATTATGAGCATTTACTAATGCATAGTGACTCATG
Organism: Campanula takesimana; assembly: GCA_026119855.1. NCBI lineage: Eukaryota > Viridiplantae > Streptophyta > Magnoliopsida > Asterales > Campanulaceae > Campanula > Campanula takesimana. The sequence continues at coordinate 25,677 of JAOWBW010001268.1, forward strand.
TGAAATTACTCATTTTACTAATGGAGCCAAAAGAGAAAGCTATAATTTTTCTAAAATAATAATTAAAAATATTATCTCTATTGAAGAATGGGGAATTTCACCATTCAGAGAGAAAAATTTCTCTTATCCCAATTCAAAAATTTCGGTAAAATATAATTATTGGGATTATATCCAGGATTTTGATAAAGTTTTATTATATGAAAATGAAAATATGAAACATTCATGGTTCATAAAAATTTGTGGCCATGTATATGAAAATTATACACTAAATTGGTTTTGGAGATGGTATCTATATCATGGTCCAATGGACAAAATAATTCCGGATCAAATAAAATTAACTTTATATAATGAATGAAAAGAGGTGACTCCTGCCGTTAATAAATGCAAACAATATGATGACAATGTTCAAGAAAAAATGATATGTGGACATTTCTTTATGGAATTCTCAATACCATGGATATGGAAATGAATCCCGAGAGTCGGTAATACCAATGACAATTTTCCTTGTTTAAAGAGAATATCTCTTTCAAAATTTTGGGACAAAATGACAAAAATAAATCCCGAGACAGGAAAATCATATTCTGAAGATACGGTCACTCTAATAGAGAAAAAAATTAGTATTTATAAAACCAAGAAAGAATATGAAAAATCTTTGGAAAAATCTTCTTCTGTACAAAAATCAAAACAACAAATTATTGAGGAGCATGTGGAAAAAATGAAGCAAGCTTTGATGGATCAAATGGATGATGCCAAAAGAAGTGAGACTTCCAATTCCCAAGATGAGTTAATGCAAGACTCACAAGATCCCAATGATCTGGACATAGAAGACTTGTTTGGAGCAATAAATGATGCTCTCAAAGAAAAATTAAAAGACTGAGATAATTTTTGGACAAAACAAAAGAATGACGGAAGCGGGCAAATGACGAAAATGGAAAGAATAATTGAGAACACTGTTCACTTTTACTGTTCACCATTACTGTTCACTTTACTGTTCACTACTGTTCATAAAGTAGACTTTAAAAATTTTTGAAATCCGGATGTTATAAAACCCGGACGTAGATAGGGAAGGAGGCAGAGCCTTCTTTTGTATTCTCTCTCTATTCTCTTGAAGCTCATGTGTTGAGCAAAACTCTCCTTGTAAAATATTTCTTATAATAAAATCTTGAGTTGCAGTTTGTACAGAAAAACTCCCACTGTAAGATTTTCTTTTCCTCTTCTTATATATTATATTTATATTTGTGTACTTTTATATGAGCCTAATGGCTAAATTAATTTGTGTTGGATTATGCTTATATTAAATAATTATCTAATGATGGGTCTGGGCTAAATAAAACAGACTAATTTAGGATATTAGGATTAAAATAATGAATTAAATAAATAGGTTGGACATTTAAACTGGCAATTATTAACTCAGTTAGGTTGAGTAATTAGGCTGGCGGATTATTTACTCAGTTACGCCCTGCTTAGCCCACTTAGTCTAGGATAATGGCATTAGGGTGTTTTTGGGGTTTGTAAGAGTTGGAATCCTTGACTGTCTTGTTATTTGTAAAATTGCCTAGAGTTAGTAATCTTGACAGTTTAAGATAGTCTGTAAAAATACCTATGATTTAATCATATATATTTTTAATCCTAATACCTTAGAAAGGTCCGAAATGTATATATATATATATATATATATATATATACTTTCTCCGCTCTCCTCTTAGAGAAAATGTTCTCTTTATTAATTACATATGTCTCAATTTAAGGTTATTACTTTGACTTTGCATGAGTATTGAAAAAAGATAAATTTTGTGAGTATGAAAAGTAAAGTAAAAAAAAAGAAAACGAGTAACGAGTTTTTTGTGTGATAAAAGCTGAAGTTATTGACTAGCTCCATCTTTATGACAAGACTAGGCTATTTTTGGGATTCTTATGCTTATGCTCCGTATACTCACAATTTGCTTCAAAAAAAAAAAAAAAAAACTACTCTTTCGCTGGAATGTTCTTTTCTATAAGAATTTTAGTCACTTTATAATTATGAAACTAGGTGTTCAGGAAGTGTATACCGGAGAATTAAGGCTTGTTTGGTAGAGCGGTGCGTTTAAAATAGATTGAAAAAATACGATTTTTGCTAATTAAGCGTATCATTGGAGAGTTTTCGAGTGGAGCTTTTTAATAAATGTCCGTATACTCACATTTTTTTACTAATTAATTTGACCCAATTCATACTTCCATTGTCCCTTTAATTTCCTTGTAGGAGTTACAAATGTCCTCTAGTTTGGGGCCCTTTGAAGATGAATCCCTATTCTTCTTCTTCCTCTAGCACTCTTGTGTTTGGAGTCCGGGAATGGAGGACTGAGTCTACACGAAAGAGAAGGAAGAAATTCGTGAAAGAACACTCAAGTAGCTGTGCAGCCGCATGGTGCGATCGTATAAGTTGCTGAGTGTGGGCAGAAAAGGATGTTGGAGCCTATGCGGCCGCATAGTTAGATGGAATGGATTTCAAAATTTGGAAGACGAAGATTGAGGAATTGTTATACAACAAGGATCTACATTAATCGTTGGGTAAGAAACCAGTAGACATGAAGGAGGCGGATTGGGCTCTTTTGACATGAAAGCGTAGGTTTGGTGAAACAAACGTTAACCAAAAGCATGACTAAGAATGCGTTAGCGGCTAATACTACGGTGGGGGTATTACAATTGTTCACTAACATGTACGAGATGTTGGTGTGTATGCCCTAGGCATGTTATTGGCACGTTGTTTGACAATGTTTGTTATCACTTTTTCATTTATATAAAGAGATGTTTAGATTATTATTTATTGTTACATATTTTGTTATAATAATCTCCGTCCCTAGTACTTATGAAGAACTAATATAAGTTTAATTCGATGATCATGTGTATGGGATACAAGTTAAACTTATGGGTGTGTGTTGGTGAACACATGCTGGACATGACCCAACTATAAGGTTTATGTCATGGTCATAATGTCATAATTAGACCTCTAAATAGTTATATCATTGAATCCTTAGACTTGAGATTATTACGATCTTCCACCTAGTGGAGATCATGTTTGACATATTCAAACGTTACTCTTAACCAAGTAATTATAAAAGATATGATTGGCATGATCGAAGCTATGTATGGAAGTGTAATAAGTCAAGATGGAATTTATCCCTTTTCGTGAGAGTGTCAAGCTTGGGCCCCTCGATGAATAGTGGCCGTGCTCAAATGAATTGATATGATCAATGTCATTTGTATTATCAACTATTTGGAATCGAGAAAAGAATTGGGCATAGTAAGTTGATCATTAACCATGGCTTACGCTCAATGACATCGTGGGCAAAATGATTGTGATATGTTCTATAAAGGATTCACGAACTTTGACAAGTTATATTAATTGGGTAGTCATGATGGCTTGCTAGAGTCCGCTCATGATTTATGTTATCAAATGGTTTTGATCACATTGCCAACTTAATATAATCCTATGGGGTCACACACAAAAGAACGAATTAACTAAAGGGCTAAAGGTGAATTTCGGACACCAGGTAAGATTCGGCCGAACCCACCCTATGACTCGGCCGAACCTTTTGAGTTTGGGGTGGGGTTCGGTCGAACCCCATATAAGACTCGGGCGAACCTTCTGGTTTCGGGCCCAAGTCTTTTTGCTCCGAGGTTTGAAGAGTTTTGACCTATTTTTCTAAAGGGTTAGGACTAATAAGTATAAATACCCTTCCCAAAACCCTATTCACCAACAATTGATATTAGATCAATAAGAGATCCTCCAAGAGAGAAAAACTAGTATTCTTATTCCTCAAGAACAAGAACCCTAGTTTTCGTATAGCCCATTTAGATCTAGCAGTCCGGATGAAGAAGTGTTCTTGATATTCGTTCGTGTGTGGATACACATAGAGGGCGTTGATCTCAACTCCTCCAAGTTCGTGATTCATCAATTCAAGGCGTGTTCCTGCGATCGTGATTCAAGGGCACGAAGAACAAAAATTCAAGATCCGAAAAGTTTTAAAGCATCATCACGGTTAGTATTCTAAATTCAACTCCGTATTAATTTAATCATCTTGAATGAATCAAGGCTTTTGGGTTTATTCCGCTGCGCATGATTGTGCAAAACTCAACAGATGCCACAGGCGGCTAACAAGGCTTATATAATGAAGAAATTGTTGAACCTGAGGATGGAGGAGAACATGTAAGTGAATTCAAATCTATCGTGACCTAGTTGTCTTTAGTTAATGTTTCTTTGACGACGAAGTAAAAAATTTGATTCTACCGAATGCTTTACTGAAAAGTTGGGATAAAACGGTGATCGCAGTTAACGCGACAACGGGGAAGGAAAAGTTGAAATTCAGTGATGTCGTAGATGTGATTCTTGGCGAAAAAGTTTGGTGGAAGAGCAAATGGGAGGCATCAACATCGGGGCTTGCACTAGGCGTTTTGGACAAAAGAGGAGGCGACAGATCGCAGTCCAAGGCGAGACTAAGGGATATGAAGTCGATAAAGTGCTTAGCTATGGGAAAAGATGACACATCAAGAAGAATTGTCCAGAGAGGTCGGACTATGTGAAAGGATTGAATGTCACTGAAGAAATCGCAGATGCGCTAAAATTGAGTGAGAGCAGTCCAATGGATTCATGGATTTTGATAAGGGCGTATCGTACTATTCATGCAGTAGGGAAGAAGGTATGAAGCTATACTTCAGGCGATTTGGGATTTGTTATCTTGGATAGGACAGTTTGATAAAGGCCGTAGAGAAGGGAGACGTCTGGTTCAAGCAGTAAATGGAACTTTTATGCTATTGCGAGGGGTGTGACATGTTCCAGATTCGAAGAGGAACTTGATTCCCAAAGGCAGCTAGATAAGGACGGTTGTGTGGTCACCTTCGGTTGTGCATCGTGGGAGATTACCCCACGATGTTTGGCAACTATTGTATTCCATGAGACGACGTCATTAATTGCAATGTAAAAGTTTACATGGCTTCTCTCTTTGATATTTTGCATATATTCGAGCATCATGAACCGTCCTTGGTCTCAGCCATTTTATATAGTACCTACTTTCTTCCTTCAGTCGAGCAATGTAAAAGTTTAATGCAAAACTTTTATCCAATTCCTCGCCCAAATGTGAAGCTGCACCCTCCAGTTGAGCCGGGACAATCTAAATTTATTTAAAATAGTCTTCAAGGAATTTGTTTAGACAGTTCTCTCAAGGAACACTGAAACGTATATCTCTAACGCATCTTTGTTTTTAGGCAGTTTAACAAAGATTTGTGGATCTACTCCTATCAGAAAATAGCCATCAACGAACCACATACTCCATCTTCTTCACCCCCATTGTCGCTTTACTATTGGACATCAATGAATTATTTCCTCCACCTTGAATCAAACTATGTTCTGCGTTGTGGACATCAGCTACATCATGAGGACCAGCCTTTCGAATTTTCTCAATTCCATTTGCCGGGACAAAACTTATTGTTGATCTCCCTGCCGTAACTGATTTTCATCATGTTATCGTCCTTGAATTGGGAAAAACACCCCACCGCCACCACTTTGGTCCTTGATGTTATGGCCAACGGTAATCCCCTCTTTGTGATTACGCCAACCAGCATAACCATTTCCCTTCAAATTAGGGTTCATAGACATGCCAGGCATATAGTGTGAACCATATACAAAGTAATAATCTGGCATAAACGGATTATGAGGGTTCATGAAGCTTTGGGAATCCATAGCATGGGTAGGAAATTGAGTAATTGAAGGAGAAAAATGCGTTGGTTATAGCTACGAAAGAAGAAATAACAATCGCAATCTTCTCCCTCTCCCTCTCCCTCTTCTATGACCATGGATATTTATTCACAATGATTTCCCCTCTTGCAAAACACGTTGTTAACCTCCTCACGGGCTCCGCACATACCTTCACTTGTTAACTACGAAAAGACCAGAAAACCATCCGTTTGGTTGGCCTGTTACACTCTAATAACAAAACTTAAACATGACGGAAGTAATTTCAAATCCCGTCATACTTTACGGCCGCCGTCCATTAGGTTGTTAATAGAATCTCAACTCTCGGTTAGATTTACATTAACTAAATATACTACTCCCTCCGTCCCAAACTAAGGTACTTTACACGGACATTAAAAATAAATAAATTGTGAGTATGATAAGTAAAGTAAGAGAAAGTAGAAGAGAGAAAGTGGGTAGAAAGTTTTTGTTGTGAGAATAACAAGTGGATCTATTGTCTATTTTAGGTAATAAAACAACTAAGAATACCCACAATGGGGGTATGAAATGGTGTATGAAAATGGGGGGAGGTGTATAAAACCATTGTGGGGGGTGTATGAAACTTGGGGGTTGAATTTTAGGTATGAATTCTTTCATACCGGTTGAAATGGGGAGGAAGGCTGCACACATGGCACGTGGCGGCAGCTCTTTGGCCGGTCTGTGGCGCGTGTACCACACGGCCCGACAGGGCGCGTGTGGTACCGCCCAGGCGGTTTTTTTTTTCTTGTGTTGCCACGTGTCTCTCTATGATTGGTTCTTTTATAAAAAATAAAAATGATATAAAAGTAGTGGGGTATAGAATGATGAGTGGGAGGGAGATGAATTTTTTTTTCCAACTAACCATTGTAAGGGGTTGTATGAAAGGGGTGTATGAAAAATGAGGTGGATAGGATAAAGTGTTAAAGTTGGTGTGGAATTTTGGGAGGTTGTATGAAACCATTGTACATAGTCTAAGAATCATTCTAAAACAAACTAAAAAAGAAAGTAAGAAATTTAGTTTAGTTTGGGTAGCGATTTTTTATTATACTCGTTTAAAATTAACAGACATAAAGGCGAGAGCGAGCGACATAATTACACTTCTCTTCTTCTTCGCTCAGCTGAACACTTAGCTAACAAAGATCCAGATCCAATCAATTCACCCTTCCGCTCTTTCCCCCTTCAATCCAGGTACATTTCTGTTTTCCATGCTTTTTTTAAATTCAAGTTAATTTCTCCTCAATTTACTGATTCCTTCAATTTCATCATGCATTTTTCGTGTTTCAATCCAATGTGAACTCGCCACTTGCTAGATTTGAGCTTTATACAGAGATGTGAATTTAGTTTTTGCTTTTGATCTGGATTTCTCATTGTGATTCTGTTGAATGTGAGTAGAAATTATGTGTCTGTGATGGCATTTTCACATGATACAGAATTACTGTGATTTGACTCATCTCATGTTGTTGATTATTCAAATAAAAATTCCTTATTTTTCTCTTTGCGCTTCTTTTTGGCATTATATGCGTTCCTGATTTCCTGATCTTGCTCCTATAATTTCACATAAATTGTGAGTTTATGCACTATACGGTTTCTCATTTGAGATTTGTTTAAAAAATTGTCATTTTCAAGTTTCACTCAAGTCCTTGGTTCCACCCACTGTGATCTACATCTGTCCCAATTTGATTTTGACGGTCAGCATGATTGAAATTTGACAAAATAATAGTATCTTCATGATTTGTCAATAACAATCTTCAATTTTTTTTTTGGAATAATTAAATTTTCATAAACGTTCGGTCAAAGTTCATTTACTTGACTACCAAAGTCAAAGTGAGACTATCTTTGCGGGTCGGATGAAGTATATGATTACTGTTTGAAAGTATTCTACATGTTGACGAACGAAGAATGTTCTTATGCCTTTTTTCTTTCAATCAGTAGTTTTCTGCTAACTAACTTGGTAAGGATGTTAATGAACCATAGGTGCTGAGCGTACATCTGGAAAGATATAAGTTATCCGAGTCAGTTGTAACTGACTCATTAGTCAGTTAATTAGTTCAGCTCATTGTAGCAAGTTGTTTTCTGTTATGGTGAAGGTTAGTCTGTTATGGTGTAGGATAGCAGGTAACTTTACTTGTATATTAAGCGTAATCTCGATTGTATAGTACATACTGAATACACAGAAATTCCCAAATTACTCTCTTCTTTACTTCAGGTCTTTCGATCATATTGAACTCTATCATAACTGTTAATATTGAAGCATGATGTCCATAGTTGAGTCCCTCTCTAACAACTTAAGCTTTGAGTTTGGTCACTTAACAACAACGCTTTGATTATGCAGGCTCGACACTAGTATACTAAAATGTCTAGACGGCCAGCTAGTACCGCGCGGCAGTTCACTGATGGCATGAACATTCCTTTCGTGGGATCTTTGCACCCAAAATCACGTCCATCACCTTTATTGTCTGTCGGTCTCGTGCTTGTGGTAATCTTTTGTTGTCAATTTTGTCTCTAAATCTTTATTTGCTATTTCTATATAATGATAGCATTGTGTTATACCCTTTCATTTCGATGGAGTCAATCTTACTAGTAGCTGTCTGACCATCCTCGATTAAAATTAGGAATAATGAGTGTGTCAAGGAAACTTTTTCATCAGCTTCTTTTGACTAAATGAGAATGCTTATAAGTTTCCTGATAATGAAATTTCAGGGATCGTTCCTGATAATTGGCTATCTCTATAGTGGTACAGGTCAGTATATGTTTGTCCACTCGAGTTTAATGTACTTAGATGGTTCATTGTTCAACTTCAAGGATGCCTGAGTGATATTATTCATGCTATCTACTTTCTAGTAGCAACTTAAATTCTGCACTTATCTCTGCTTAGTTATAGTGGATGTGTTTTGCTTTTTGACAGGCGGAAGCAGCGGTAAAGATGCTTTCAGTAGACTTGAAGGTAAGCTCAGAATCCTGATTAAAGTAGTCATTTATTTGGTAACTTTCAAGGAGCCGGGATGATGGATTAAGAAGGCACTCAGAAACCTACTTAACCGTCTTGATACAAAACTAGTTGGCAACTATTGATTGGCTACGTGGTTATCGGTCCCTAACTGAGGGGACGTACTGTTTTTAACCAATCAACACTTACTAGTTGGGTTTGTATCCAAACTTGGTGCATCCAATTTTGTAAGCCTTAGTTTAAGATACCATGATTTTAATGAATGTGATTGAAAGTAGTTTGTTAGTTTCTTTTGTAATTTAGTAGGTATTTTTTCCAAAATGCTACTGTCTACCAACAAAGAAAACTGAATTCATAAATATTCAATTGTGATTTACTCCCTCCGTCCCAAAATGACCTTCCCATTTGATTATTCTAACTTTTTAAGAGTATGAGCACTTGCTTCACTAGCCATGCTTTGTTTATGCACTTTCAAGCCCAAATTATCGAAATGTGAAGAACTTTTTGGGACAATGAGAAATGGCAAATGAGAAGATCATTTGGGACAGAGGGAGTATGAGATTGTAAAATATATCTACTGACAACTACATCTAGCCTTTTCTTTTTTTTCCTTTCCCAATGGCTTCTGCATTCCTTATGCCACACCATTTGGGGCTACTCCGTCCTTTCTCTTCCTCCACTTTAAGCATTACCATTTTAAACTTATACTCCCTCCGTTCTAAGTAAGTTAAAACATTCATTTTGAAGTTGGGAAATTAAGGATACTAATATTATATTAAGAATGAAAGGTAGTAAGGAAGAGAGAGAATTAGTGGGGAAGGAAAGAGAATGAGTGGTTGGGAGGAAGAGAGAGAATGAGTGGAGGATTATAAATGTAATAAAAAGCTTCCATTTTTGGATTGTTGCAACTTAAATGAAATGCCCTAAATGGTAAAATGTTGCAACTTACTTGGAACAAAGGGAGTACTTGTTTATTTTTCTATTATGACCACTTCACTAAAACCATTAGAATGTTTCAAAATCTGAACGTCTTAGATTTTCATAAAAAATATGATCTCCATCTTCTGGTTCTCAATATTTTTTGCATCACACATCTTAAAGGGCTGTCAGATGAAGGTTTCCGATCTAAATGATGTGGTCACACTCAATGCTTATTTACAGGTGGTGTTTCATGCTCATCAGAAGTGTACAGAGCATTACCATTTCTGAAGAAAGCATATGGAGACAGTATGCATAAGGTACTGCATGTAGGCCCTGACACATGTGCAGTGGTCTCACAATTGTCAAAAGAAGAGGATACTGAAGCTTGGGGTGTGGAGCCGTATGAATTAGATGAGCCTGATAGCAGCTGCAAGAGCCTCTTACGCAAAGGCATTGTTCGGGTAGCTGATATTAAGTTCCCTCTTCCTTATCGGGCAAAATCATTTTCTCTTGTCATTGTCTCGGATGCCCTAGATTACTTGTCCCCGAGGTACCTTAACAAAACTCTTCCAGAACTGGCACGGATATCCACAGACGGGTTTGTTGTTTTTTCAGGTAAATCCCTAAAAGACCATGCAATTAGTTTTGCTTTTGACCATTTTCCACGGACTAGCTTTAAATTAGAGTTTTAAATGTACACCTTACCATGTGCTGGAAAACATCTCAGATGCCCTACTGTTTGATAGCTTTTAACTTGTGCTTGTGGATTCAGGTTATCCAGGCCAGCGTAAAAGTAAAGGGGCAGAGCTATCTAAGTTTGGTCGCCCAGTAAGTGATGTCTTTAGTTTCTGTTCGGTTAAACCATTTTGTTCACTTAGATACAAGGTGGTCAATGACATACTACCTCCGTCCCAATTCCCAGAATGAATGTCAAAAAAAAAAAATTCAAATTTGCTCTTGATCAAGAACTTTTTTTTTTTGAACATTCATTTTGGGATGGAGGGAGTACGATCTATCTAAAAAGCAAGACATTGGAATATCAGAGGTTTCTGTTTTCTGTGTTGGCATATTTCCATATAAGATATCCCTTAGATCGTCTTATGTAAGTTGTTTCTAGAAATTTCACGACCTCTCCGCTATTTCTTAGAAGTTCCTTCTTGAGAAGAATGCAGGTGAAAAAAAAATTCAGAAAATTTATGATTGCTTGAGATTTTAAAAATCTCGTGTTTCTGCGTTGACTTTAGCAAGGATATATGTTGTTGCCAAGGAGATCATTGATCTTTGCGATAATACTGGTTAAATTGGGCTAAAGTAGTTAAATCAAAAGTTCTTTCGTTCCCTGTATGTTTGTACTCTGCTGATAAGGAATTCTGCTCTGGTCTTAGGAAAGGTCAACAGATAGGAAAGTTAAATTATGAAGGCAGGTGTAAAAATTTATTACTTTCTGAAATTCACAATTAATTCTACAGAAAATATATGGACATTGCAAAAACTATTTTTAAAAGAAATAACTAAGAGCTCTTTTCATTTTCATTTCATTTTCCTTTCCCGCGTAATTCCTTCAACTAAACAGAGTGGTATAATTGGATAAGGATCAAGAATGAATCGTGAAGATGGAAATAGTACTATCGGCATTCCTATTTGAAAATATTCGTCTTTGTTTAGAAAAAACATATTGCCCTATTTACCAGGTGATATTACAACGTTGATTCACTGATTTCTCTTATGTCCACCTAAACCTTTTTTAATGATCAATAGCTGAGTCAGGATACTATTTATTTTGCTTTTGTTATTTTTTCTTTCTTAATTGTTTACATTTTTTCTTTCTTGTTTGTTTATGTCTGTGTCCAACTAAAAATGAATAACACCCTGATTCCTTTTTCACTTGTGCAGGCCAAATTGCGAAGTTCTTCGTGGTGGATAAGGTACTTTGTGCAGACCAAATTAGAAGAGAATGAAGCAGCCACTAAGAAGTTTGAACAGGCTGCTACTAAGAGATCCTACCAACCCGCTTGCCAAATTTTCCACCTCAAATCACAACATTAAATACCCAGAGGGGCTTCCGTGTTTCTGGCCTCAAGAAGTGCTGAAATAGTAGTAGCTCGGCACGGACTTTAATTACGATAGTCAAAATCACATACCTTGTTCTTTACATTCTTATCGCATTAAGTTGATACGCGCTGGAAATTTCACACTAGAGTGTCATGCGATCAAGCCTACACGACGAAGATGTATATTGTTGTAAGTTTTAACTTTAGTTTATTTTCCTGCTTGTTTGTTGTAGTTACAACAATAGTGCAATTTATATGTTTGTTTTCACTCTTGTTTTGTGATAATTGTAAAAAATGCTACCTCTTATTCTTTTATTGATACTTCTGTTGAAATTCTGTCACTCAAGATGTTTTCTTGCCTTGTCATATCTTTTGAAATATAAAGGTGTTAAAATGGTACATTTCGAAATTCATGACTCACTTCAAAATTCATGTCATGTATGTGGTGGATTCACCACTCTTCTAGCCCGAAGATCGTTATAATTATAACAGTCTAGCAAGCTTAGTCATTAAGCAATTTAGACATTTTAATTATCTAAATAACTTATTTTTCTTTCAGAACACTTATTTTTTAAACATATTTTTTTTAATATTCGTGAAGTCACTTTTAGTAGCGATAAATTTGAGATGGAAGAAGTTATATTTTTAATTTGTTTACTCCCTCTATATCACTCGAAATAAAATGTTTTAGTTGGGAAGGGGATTAAGGAAAACTGTAAGTGGAGCATGTGTTGTAAGACTACTTACAATGGGGGTGGAATTTGGTGTATGAAATGGAGGGGGTGGTATGAAACCATTGGAGGGGGTGTGGAAAATGGGGTGTGGAATTTGGGGTTTGGAAAATTTCATACGGGTTGAAAGTTTTAAAAAAGCTGGCGCAAAGACACGTGGCGGAGCAGGATTGGGCCGGCGTCAGGCGCGTGTACCACACCGCTGGACAGGGCGCATGTGGTACAGCGCAGACGCATTTTTTTTTGTTTGCCACGTGGCTGGCTATCATTGGTCCATTTGATTTTCGGATTAATTTTTTTTATCTCAATTCTTTGAGCTGAATTATCACCTAGTAAAATAATTTATTTTTTTTCCGCCAAAATTCAGAATTTCCCCCCTATAAAATGATGCAAGTTCCATTAGATTTGGACAAAAAAAAAAAAAAAAAAACTCTCTTTTCTCAATTATCCTTCTCCATTTTAGCCTACACTTAAAAAAATTCATCATATTTTGAGTGAAATGGATCCCAATAATAATCCTTTTAACACTCAAAATTCCCAAAATTTTTCACCATTCAACTACAATCCTAATGATTTTAACTTAGAGAACCAATCTTCCAACCAACCCCGTCCCCAAAATGTTTCAAATCCTTTTTTTCCACCAAATTTTAATTCTAAATAATAATAATAATAATTATTATTATTTTACTAATCATAAAAATAGAGAATATATAAAAAATAAAAATGATATAAAAGTAGTGGGGTATAGAATGATGAGTGAGAGGGAGATGAAATTTAATTTCAACTTTACCGTTGTAGGGGTTGTATGAAATGGGTGTATGAAAGATGAGGTGGATAGGATAAAGTGTTAAAGTGGTCGTATGAAATGGGGAGGGGGTTGAAACCATTGTGGGTAGTCTAAGTATGAAAGTGTGGTATGAGAGAGAAAATGGCGTAGAGAATAATGAGTGGAAAGTTGTTGTGGGTGTGAATACTGGTTTCATTAAATAAAATATTACCATTTTGGGGTAATCCTAATTTGATTGGAATTCCTAAAATTACAATTTGTTCTAATTCAAGTGGGACAGATGTATTTTTTTTTTTGAAAGTGGTACATGAAGACAAAAATTGTACTAGGACACTATAATAAAAGGAGTTCAAATAAATCAAGTAAAAGAAAAATGAAGAAGAGAAAAATAGAATAAAAAGAGACACCATCCATATACCGGGCAACATCAATGGCCGGAAACCAGCAGCAATTGAAGAAAACCTCCTTCCTCCTAATCTCTCTCCTCTCTCTCACTACAATCTACTTCACTTTCTCTCTCTTCAAACCCTCTCCATCGACGGCGCACCCCCAATTCGATTCCAATCCTTCGGACAACACAGTATCACCGGCTGTCTGCGATTATTCCGACGGCAAGTGGATCTACGACTCTACCAGATCTTCCCAGTATGATAGTACATGTAATGAAATCTTCAAAGGTTGGAATTGCATTGCTAGTGGTAAATCTAATGCGTTGGAGATTGTCAAGTGGCGTTGGCAACCAAATTACTGTCATCTTCCTCAGTTCGATCCCATCCGGTTTCTGCAATCCTATACAAATACCAATATAGGTACTTCTCACTCTGTCTCCGCGACATGATTTAGTTCATTTATTACTGTCTCCGTCCCAAAATGTAAGTCCAAAAAAATTTCAAATTTGCTCTTGAACAAGAGGTTTGATTTTTGATTTTTATTTTTTGGGATATTCATTTTGGGACGGAGGCAGTAGTACAAATTTAGTTCAGTGATAGTTTGTAGCCTTAATTGGGATCAAAACTGTGTCGCTTGTTTTTGGAGTTGAAAGTTAAGGGGCAATCTACCAAAATATGCCATGTACTTTCGTTTTGGTTACAATTTATGCAACGTACCACAAGTTTACCACATAATCCAACGTACTTTGTAATTTTGTACCAAACAATGCAACGTACTTTGCTTTTTTCGTTTCAAATAATGTAACATACTACAAAGTACGTTGCATTGTTTGGAACAAAATTACAAAGTACGTTGGATTATGTGGTAAACTTGTGGTACGTTGCATAAATTGTAACCAAAATGAAAGTATGTGGCATATTTTTGTAGTTTTTCCGAAAGGTAACTGGAACATTTTTTTTAAAGGAAATAAGTCTTTTGGTGGAGCTGAGGGTTTATAAATACACAACTTTTGTGTGAAAGCAGCCAATTATGAAGCAGGGGTAGACTCAATAGATTTGAATTACTCGCATAAATACCCGTCAAACTCTATGGTGAATGTATAACCAATATTGGGAGAGGCGTGATAGTTTGTTTTTGCACTATTGTGTGATAGAGTTTCTGTTATTGTTAGTTGAACGCTGTATATCATCAGCCATAGGAACTCACTGTTCTGCATTTCAATGATTTGGGCCTGGTTTATGCGTTATGCAAACACACTGATATTTGTAGACAGTAGAACTTATGAATCTTCCACAGTGCAGGGTTTGTTGGGGACTCCTTAAATAGGAATATGTTTGTTTCTCTCTTCTGCACTTTAAAACGAGTGGCGGGTGAACTGAAGAAGTGGCGTCCTGCTGGAGCGGACCGTGGCTTTACGTTTCTGGAGTATAACCTTACGATTGCATACCATCGGACAAATCTGTTGGCTCGTTATGGTAGGTAAGCCATAAGTGATTCGATACCAAAATTTGTTGTTCCTTTGCCTGGAAATGTTCTATAGTTATTTTCACTACCTGAGAACTCCTTAATGCTGCCTTTCTTCAATAGAAGAGGTAATAAAGCTATTCTGAGGTGATTTTTTTTTTTTTTTTTTTTTTTTTTTGTAAAGTAGTTTTTGTCACAAAAAAATAAAAATAAATAAATAAATTGCGAATGTACCGTTGAAGAGACCGCAGCTTTGTAGCTATATTTCTGTTATGGGTTCTACATTTTCTTAGTTGATATGAGGTGGTTGTTATCTGAAGAGGTGATTGCCTTTTGTGTATACTTGAGGCAGAAATGTTTCGTTAACCCGTGTCTTCATAAATTAAGTTGAGGCTTTGTATTGGGCTTGAAAGAGGTTGAACAAGATCAGTTAGCACATGCAGATTTTCCAAGCATAGTAACAAACTTGGATTGTATGGGAAAATGTGGATCATCTACTCCCCCTGTCCCAGAAAAAGAATCGCACTTGCCATTTTGAGTTTATCCAAGAAAGATTCTCATTTTTTATATTGAAGTCTTAAATTGTCATAATTTTTTCAGTTCTTTTTGTTTTGAAAACATGATTCTATCATACGTAAATAAGGACTTTGGTGCAATGTAAAGGAAAAAAAATGGAGAACCTAAAGCACACAAAATAAAAAGGTTAACTTGTTAAATGTGTCTCTCTTTATGGAGGGACTAATAATTTTTTTGATGGATGGACCTTTTTTATATACTCCCTCCGCCCATAATAAGGGGCGCACATAAATGGAAGTGCATGGGAATTTAGGAGAGATTATATATATTAAAAAATGTTGATAGCAGTATAGGTGTTGTGGGTATGAAAAGGGAGGTATGAGAGAGAAAGTGGGGTAGAGAATAGTAAGTGATAGTTGTTGTGCATATGACAAGTGAGTCCCATTTAATAAAGTATTATAAAATTTCCATTTTGAGTAATGTGACTTATAAAATATGACACCCGAAAAGAAAATTTGTGTCCCTTATTATGGAACGGAGGAAGTCTACTTACTAAGTTGCCGATACAACTTCACATGAGTAATTGATGAAATTTAATCACGATCTAACGTTTCACACAGGCATTAGGGAATCATAATGGATCTTTTCATTTCGATCCCTTATAATACTAGCTATTGTTATGTTGGGTATTTTAGTTTAGCAACTTCAGAATGCTATGTGGAACACCGAGTCTTTATGGGATGGTAAGTGACTTCTTATCTCATGCGACATGATTACCCTTTGGTTTGGCTAGAGATTGGACCCTGGAGTTTGTTTGTATGGTGCCTTTTCCCTTAATGATATTATTTAGGTGGAATTGCATAGATTTCATTGTTGTCATCTGCTTTTCTTTGAGTTAGTCCATGTATTGATAGTGTAGTGGAGCACTCATCTCCAAGCTACTTTATTTATACCTTTTGCTTGCTTATGTATGGCACAGGTGGTCTGCTAATGCTAATGGGGGAGTGCTAGAGTCTCTTGGTTATAAAGACGGTTATAGAATTGATGTTGATATACCTGACGGAACATGGACAGAAGCTCTCAGTTTCCATGATATTCTCATTTTTAACACAGGGCACTGGTATGATAAGTTCCTCCATGAAACATGTATAATTTTAAATGTTATTGAGAAAATGAATGCTACACTTTACATCCTTTTTTTGCCAAGCATATGCAATTATTTTGCTTTAGGATTACTTATGGTGATTGGAATGTCGATATACCATAGCACACTAAAATTGGGCAGTCTACCAATCCTCGATGTTCTGACCGATTGCCTGTTGTTTGTTTCTTGGCTTCTATCAGGGGTCTATATTTGAGATATGCTTCTGTTTCTTAACGAAGAAAGAAAATGTTTTTTTTGCTTGTTTTGTTGAGCCTCTTATAGTTTCATTTCCGTGCCCTAGTTGCATGCTAGCAAAGCTACATTAATAACACAAGATTTATTTACAAATTTTTCTCCACTGTGCAACGTCTTGCATCAAATTTTGGACATGCAGTATAATGGCTCTTTCTTGTTAAAAATATTTTTTCACTCACTGTTCCCCATTGGCGGGCCCGCTTTCAGGTGGTGGGCTCCTTCAAAGTTCGATCCTGTAAAGTCCCCCATGCTTTTCTTTGAAAAGGGGCAACCAGTGGTTCCCCCATTATCTCCTGAAGCTGGCATTGACATGGTTTTGGAGCACATGGTATGTGAATTTTAGCAAGGTTAATTTAAATTGTTGCAGATGTATAGCTAGCCCATTCCGCCATCTTTTAATTAGTGAGATAACAAGTACCACCTCACTCCCGCAAAAGTTTAAATGACATGCAGAAATTCAGATCTACATCTAACTAGGAAAAGGAGTATCACATTCATCTACGAACCAGTTGGATGTTTTTAATTTTGCATATTTAATTCTGTTATGCATTTTAATCACAGAAATCACTTGTCGAGGAAAGAACAAGGCCGGGTACAATCCTCATCTTTCGCACACAGTCCCCCAGGCATTTTGAAGGAGGTGACTGGGACCAAGGTGGTTCTTGTCAGCGCGCTCAGCCACTGTTGCCTCAACAGGTATTTCCATTCTCCATTTAAAAAAAAGTCAATAAATGTCTTTACTCTACTTGGACTATTATTAGCAATCATTGCACTTGCTTAGTTTGTTCACCTACTTCGGGGTTAATTTCACTGCTCACTCCTAAAGTTTGAACAACTCTTATTTGCCCCCTCCCCCTGATGTTTTGTTTCATCTCACTTCCCCTCTTCGTCAACTTTATTCAGGAAAATGACTATTTATCATTAAATCTCCTTAATGTATAGCCAAATATGGTTTATTCTTGGACAGAACCCTGGAGTATCTTTTGTATATAGCAGGTGTTTGTAGTTGAGTAGGTATATATTTGCTACTACTATTATTTTAAGTTGATCCTTTTCTTAGAAGTAGAGATTTATATTAGTGTGTAGGTTTGGTTAGGACTTAGGACTCCACTTGTAAACACTATAGGGTTGGTCTATTGTAAAACACGTTTTTCATAATGAGTAGGAAAAACATGTTTTTAAATTCAAGGTGGCGTTTTTGTAAATAATCGAAACTATTTAAAAAAATGTGTGGTGGCATTTTTGTAAATAATCGAAACTTCTCAACAATATCTGACACTCTTTAACACACGAACTGGACCAAAGCAACTGGATATCCTAAACATTGCTACTAGCCATCTATAAAAACTTCACTTATAAAAACTTCAAACGGGCCTAAATGACGTCTTTTGAGGTTTTTAAACTCATAATCAGGGGGCGAAGCATGACTTTGTAGGTCACTAAATTTCATTTGAAAAAAAACTATCTGGCTATCAGTATCAAGGGTTCTGGCTATCAGTCTCAAGGGTTCTGGCCATCAGTCATCAGTTTTAAAGGTTATTTCAAAATGCTCACTGACTATCAAAAACACGATAACTGGCTATCAAAAATACTAAAACTGACACCAAAATACATTGTCACTTGCACAAAAATAAATCCAATTTAATTTTTATTTTTTTTATATTTTTTCTCACTGATGTAAAAAACATATCCAAAAACTTTATTATCTGTATCCAGAACCTCTTGAGCTTGATATCCAAAAGGTTTGTTGGTCATAGACCTTGTTCAAATGTGCTTGAAATCATATCCCGAATGCTTTATTATTGATGTCCAAAACCTTTTGAGGTTAATATCCAGAAACTTTCTTGGGCATGACCTTCAAATGTGTTTGAAAATCATATTCAGAAGGCTTTATATTGATATCCAGAACCGTTTGAGGAGTTTCGATTATTTACACTAATGTCACCGCGCGTTTTTTTAAAGAAGTTCCACATATTTAAACTGGGAGTTCGGTAAAACGCGTTTTACCCAAAATTTTGGCAACGTTATATATGAATGTTATACATAAATGAATAACTCACCTAGAGTTGCATAAACTTTTGGTCATGCTTGTGATCTTCTCTTATACCCTTTTCTTATGCAATTCTCTGGTCTTGCACATCACACACTTTATAGATTTAGAGGTAAAGTAGTCATTTTGCATAAACAAAAGGGGGAAGTGAGTTAAAACCAAACTTGGGGGGTGGGGGTAGGGGGGAGGGAACTGAAATTAACCCCCCTCCTCTGTGTTATAATCTCTCGGTTATACTGCCAGGTTGAAGAGTTCTTTTCTGTGACAAATAATGGAACAAACGTGGAAGCTCGTCTGGTTAATAAGCACCTGTACAAGGCGTTAAAGGACTCTAGTTTCCATTTGATCGACATTACCCATACGAGTGAGTTCAGAGCTGATGCCCACCCCTCCACAGCCGGTGGGAAGAAACACGATGATTGCATGCATTGGTGCTTGCCCGGAATTACAGATACTTGGAACGACCTGCTTGTAGCTCATCTAAACGGCCTCAGAATACGAACGTGAAGCTTGACTGACGTACTAATCTATTCTTTTTTTTTTTTTTTTTTTTTTTTCTATTATTGGTTCTTTGAGAAACTGTTATTCATTCATAGCCATTGCTCATTCAGTTTTGTCATGTGTATTCCTTATGCGGTTTAGTGTTGTATGTCTTTTGTAATAGTAGATCAGCTTTCTTTGAATTTTGACCAAGAATTATAAAATTTACTTTTGCCTTTCAGATCTAGATGTTCAAAGAGTTTCAAAGTGTACGTATGCCAACATTTTCCGCTCTATATCAAAAATGATCAATCAGTCAGAAAACAATGTATGTATATCAACATATTCCGGCAACCAATTTCCTTTCATCCACAGGGTTATCTATAAATACCCAACACCATATCCCAAAACAAACCACGATTGCTCCATTTTGTTTGCGCAACAAAGGCCATAACAAAATGGAGCAAAATAAGCGAACAATTCTCTTTTTTTGCTTCATGATCATTTTCACATTCTTCTCATTTTCATTAGCTCAAACCGACCCTCACGAAGAATACCTCGAGCCCCACAACAAGGCTCGTGCGGAAGTGGGTGTCCCACCTCTCACATGGAACGACACCCTTGCAGCCTACGCTCAAAATTACGCGCAAGGGAAAATAAAAGACTGCAAATTTGAGCATTCAAACGGGGCCTACAGAGAAAACCTAGCAGAAGGATGGGGAGGCGAGTTTTTGCCTGCGGATGCAGTGAAGTTGTGGGTTGATGAGAAACAATTCTATAACTACGACACGAACGCGTGTGATGGTGGTGAATGCTTGCATTACACGCAAGTCGTGTGGCGCGATACGACTCAAGTGGGATGTGCTAGGGTTAAGTGGTCAAATGGTTATTGGTTTGTTATTTGTAATTATGATCCATCTGGGAATTATATTGGCGAAAAACCTTATTAAAATGTTGTTTTGGCTCATGTTTAAAGCCTTTACTTAAGGTCTAATTTGTTCGGTACAAATGTTTTGGTTTGAGGTTTAAGTCTATTAGGGATAGATGAAAATAGAAATCAATAGCTCATTTCATATGATTTTATTATGACAGTATCCAAGGAAGTTATGCATTCTAATTGATTTCCTTAATTGCTTTTTTCTTGTGTGTTTATTGTTTAATCATTTTCCGTTCAACCATGTTTTACATTTTTACTATGAGAATCTTCCAAGATATAATATACTCCCTCCATCCCAAAATAATCTTCCTATTTCCTATTTGACTATTCAAACTTTTTAAGATTATGAACATTGCTTCACTAACCATGTGTTGTTTGTGCACTTTTAAGCCCAAATTGTAGAAACTGAAAGACCTTTCCATGACAGTGAGCAATAGCAATGAGAAGATCATTTTGGGACGGAAGGAGTAGTAATAAGTAGATTTACATTTTCTTTTTATCAAAGTTAATACTGTTGACCATACAAATTAAAACATAATATTTATTTTGGGATGAATGGAATATTATATGACATATACTCCCTCTCTGTCACAACTCACTTGACACCTTTAGACCAAAACTGGTAACTTAAAGTCGGTTTGACCAACACTTTATAAAAATATTTATGATCCGAATAAAAATTAAAAAAATGTAAAACGATCACCATTAAAAATCCTCTCAATAACAATTTTTAATTTTTTTTTGGAACATAAATATTTCTATAAAGTGTTGGTCAAAACGACCCTAAGTTGACCATTTTTGATCAAAAGGTGTCAAGTGAGCTGCGACGGAGGGAGTATATATTTAGTTTTCTCAGTGAAAAAAAATATTTATTCCATATGTTAAAATATTTAAACATTATTATGGCTGCAAAAAATGTTTACAATACACTTGATATTTGCATCACTATGGAGGGTAAAGTTGAAAGTTTATAGATGTTGTAGGGAACTTGGTAAATACTCATTGCATGCAATGAATTTATACTAGTGAAAACCGTGCTACGCACGGAAAGTTGTTTACAATTATTTTTTTATGTTAAATAGTCAAGCAAAATTTATTATATTAAGTAAAATTTTACTATAATTAAGAAAATAATAAAAGGTTCAAGTATCATAAAAGTACAATAAAAAGAAAAGACATGTAAACTAATTTCAATTGGATAAATCGAGGGGATAAATTAAAGAGAAATTTATTTTCTAACTTTTGATTTAAAACTAAGATGATAGTTTTTTGTGACTTTTCATTTGTTTACCGGATTAATTATAAGTTGTCTCAACATAATTATTTAATGACTTAGTTAAACCAATTAATTTGTATAAAGACTTTTTGTAATAACCAGAATTTTTATTTTATTTATTTATTTTATTTTCGGTTTTACTAAATTAATTAAACAATAATTAGAGTTATAAAGTAATTTAAAGAAGTGGGCCCAAGGAATTGGATTGGCCCGAAAATTGTATTGGTAACCCAACCCAATTAGAAATCAATCCAAGGTATAAATTCTTGAGTTAGTCAAATTAGGAATTTTTATTATCATAAACTCAAAAAAAAAAAAAGAAAACAAAACCCTAGTTCTACCCTAGCAGCCGCCGAACCAAGAGGAGGAAGAAGAGATTTTCCGGCCATTGTTTTGGAGATACAATCCGATCATTCTCAAGGTAATGCTAAATCCTACTCTCCAAAATTTGTTTCATTGAATTCGGATTAATAAATCCTAAGTTATGCATGGTTTAAGAATACAAATATTAGGGTTTTTGCATGATAGTAATTATTAGTAAAATCCTAAAAGGAGAATTGATTTAATCAAGTTGCTATGGTGAAATAATGATCTTCATGCCTAATTTATTTATTGATTGATTATATAATCATGAATTGAATTGATTTATATTATACAATGACTTGAGATTTGAACATATAAATCATTGAGGTTGAATTGGGTTTATCAAAAGAAGAAAAAAATATGGATTCCCCATGAACATGTTTCGGCCGAATGGCCCTAGGCCATTGGAAATTATTTTTGTTGATTTAAATGATCCTTGTTAAGTGTATTGTGAATAATATTGATGTTTGGGAATTTAGAAAAATTTAAAGAATTAGAAAAATTGATCAAAATCAAAGGATCTTGATGAAGTATGATTCGGCAATGATGACCTAACTTGGGTGTTGATTCTTGATTGAAGATGTTAAGAATTGGGACGGAAAGTTAGTGTTTTCGTTAAGTTTCTAATGGAAAGAAAACGAAATCTTTATAAGAATCGTTAAAAAGTTAGAAAACTAACTTGAGGAAATAGAATAAGTACTTGGAAGACCTTGAAAGTTAAAAAGTTAACGAGAAAGGAAGAGATTAGAAGTTTCAGTTAGTTTCCTAACAGAAAAGGACTAAACTGAAAAGAATTAAAGTTAGAAGAAATAAAAAGGAAACTTTGAAGTTAGAAGGGCCTAAGTGATTAAAAAGAGAAACTTAGGGGACCTTATGAACAAAACCAAAGTCCAAGGACCTTTCTGTAATTAAAGGAAAGTTGAAGGACTGAATTGTAATTAATCCAAAGTGAAGGACCAAATTACAATTAAACTAAAGTTGAAGGACTAATTTACAATTAATCCAAAGTTGAAGGACTAAATTGTAATTGAACTAAAGTTGAAGGACTAAATTGCAATTAATCCAAAGTTGAAGGACCAATTTGCAATTAACCCAAAGTCAGAGGACTTAATTGCAATTATATCAAAGTTAAAGGACTGACTCGTAAATCAAAGTCAGAAACTTAAACGTAAGAAAAGAAGTAATGAAGTAAAGAAGTTAAAACGCATCTCTCAGTTAACTAAGTAGAAACAGTTAACAATGTAGAGAGTACTAAAGTAAATTACTCCGTGCCTTGTAGATTTGCACAGAGAGGAGATTGCGAGGAAAAGCAATTCAGGTAAGGGATTACGTTCCTTACAGTATTTGAACTCCTGTTTATTGGAATTCCGTATCTTTCTAAAGTTAGCTATCAGTATGGCATGATAGTATTTGAATGAACTCTGCGTTATTGAACGTTCCTTGAAAGAATCTATACTTAGTGATGTCCCCATCGATCTACTAAGTATCGAAGTTTGAAACTTGTATCACATACTTGTACCATGGTATGTTCTCATTTTAACTTGTAAGTTAACCACTTACTCGTTAAGGCATCCAATGTCCAGTTAGAAAAGACATTGACGGACAGTCCAGTTAGAAAAGACTCGTCCTTAAAACTAGGGATTGCATGAGTGATCACATGCCTTCTCTCAGGAATTGTCTGATTACAAGGATGATTCTAGACCCCGAGCATATGTGTGTGGATACCATATATGTTACGACCCACACATTGGCTGAAGAAGCTAGGTGTACGAATTGTACCTTTGGCATTGAGGTTATAATGTACGTTACCAAGGAATTGACGGAATTTGAATGAATCCCTTTGGATTGTAGTGCCATAATCCTTTGAAAGTAAAATCTTAAAAGTAATATGACTGTATTATTCTGCAGTCTTGAATCCAAAAGTAACTGAACCTATCTTTGTAAAAGTTATTCAAAGTATTCGTTCTGGTCGTCTCTCCTTAGTAACCGGAGAGGCCACGTATGAACTTACTGAGCATTCGTTCGCTCATCCCTTCTCTATAAATTTTGTTTTTCAGGATTTAAGTAGAAGGACAAGACAAGGAAAGCAGCCGTAGGAAGACGGTGGATTGAAGATTCTTAATTTAGTAGTTTAAGTACGTTTATTTATTTTGATGTAAGTCGAAGTACATTGATGGTTAGGGTTGTGTACCTACCAAGACAAGTTTAAGTTACGCTTCCGCTATTGTTTTGAAATTATGGTTTAAATAAGGGGCCGTTGTGAACCCTAAAGTGAAGTATTTATTATGGTTTATTATTGTTATTAAATGCCATTAAATGCTCAGATATTATAAGAAAATTCGGGGTGTTACACTTTTTGTATGTTTCAAAAGATAAATCAAATATTTAGTTTTGTGACTTAACATTTAAAAGTAAATATTGTACTAAATTTTTATGACTTTTCATTTCTTATAACGGAGATGTTAAAGTCATTTTATCATGATTATTATTATGTCATCCTTCCGTCAGTCTGCAATCCAAAATTCCGTTAGTCCGCTTATGTGGCTTAGTGATGTGGTATTTTTTTGCTTAGTTGGCAGGGTACATTTCCCATTTGGAATATTAAGGGCTATAAGTGTGAAATATTAAACTTCAGGCCCTAATAATTATTCTAGTGATTGTAAAGGATGTAAAAAATAATTAAAATAAAAAATAGGCAAATTGCAATTTGGTTCCTGACATTTACATAAGTTTGTAATGTTGCTCCCAACTGTTTAATTTCGCAATTTAGTATCCTAACATTTACATTTTTTTGCAATGTGGCTACAAAACTAACACCCAGTTAAAATTTTAACGAAATAACACCCATGTGACTAGCACATATCTTTTAAATGGATAAAATGGTCATTGAACTTCATTTTTAATAAGATCATCATATTATTATTTTTTGACATAAATACCCTTTCCGATTAAAATAAAGTATCCAGTTTTAAAGTTGTATGAGTTCTCTCTCTCTCCTAGCTTAATTATTTTATGAATTAATTTATTGAATTTGCTGGTTTGATTATATTACATATTAATTTTCTTCCAAAACAATATAACAAACTATTTAAGAAAATTTACCCCACCCACTCATTCTCTCTCTTCATTTTTCACCACACAATTCATTCAACCAACCTACTATTAACTCACTCATTCTCTCTCTTCATTTTCTACCACATATTTTCCTTATTTTATTCTTTTTTCTTAGTTATTGTGCCCACCTCAAAGGTCTCAAGTGAGGTGGGACGGAGGGAGTATGTCTTTTCTCTCTTTCCTGTCTTTAATTTGTATAATTAAATGTTAAAAAATAAAATTACTCTCTTATCCTTCCATTTGCAACAATAAAATCATTACTTATTTCCTTTCACTTGAAGAAATTATTTAAGAAAATTTATTTCACTTCAAAAAAACGCTTACTAAATTATCGTAAATGAGTCTGCATAATTATTTTGAGTTATATTCTAACATAAAATGTACTTATATTTATTTATTTATTTTATTTTATTGTAAAATATTTATAATTCCTAATTATATAATTTTTAAAGTATTTTAGTTTCTTTTTTATTATTAAAATAAAATATTAAATTATGGTTAGAAAAATAAATGACTTTGTAAAGATTACGTAAATTATAAGTACAAAATAAAATAATATATATTCCTAATATTAATTTATTCTTTATTTTTTAAACTACAAAATGAATAAAGTAAATAACAAAAGAAAACCTCACATGATCGGCACATGGCCTCTTGAGAATTACCATTTTGTCCATTTAATAGACATGTGCTAGTCACATGGTGTTATTTGGTTAGATTTTTAACTGAGTGTTAGTTTTGTAGCCACATTGCTAAAGAATGTAAATGTTAGGATACCAAATTGCGAAATTGAACTGTTGGGAGCAAAATTGCAAACTTATGTAAATGTTAGGAACCAAATTGCAATTTTCCCAATAAAAAATTGTTCAGGCCCTAAAAAGATTTCCAACACCCATCTCCATCTCATCATCATCACCACCACCACCACCCTCCTCCTCCTCTTCCTCCTCCTCCTCCTCTTCTTCCTCCGCCTCCTCATCCTGTAACTGACTTTGCCTCTGTAACATACCTTGTCCATGATCTTGCGGTAGTGATGGGGGGGGGGGGGTTAGCTTGGTGGGCATCTAGTCGTTGCACTTCCCGAATCGTTGTCAATGATTGTCGGATAATTGCACGGTTATACTCACAGTTGTTGGAGATGTATAGTTGTTGCAAGTTTTGAATCTGTTAAAGAAATAAGAAATATAATTATAGCAAATATAATTGTAAAAAAAAATGGAAAAAGCATTATATAAATCTTACCAAACTCTCATAGGCAGTAGCATGTGTCATGTACCCCTCATTGACTCTATGGAGAGGATTTTGGATGAACCTCCGAGTAATAGATCTGTACCATATCATATACTCATGAGAGTAATCCACATCCTCCAGACCATACACCCCATTAACGACCAACTGATCACGTATGTTCCATATATCTATGAACTGGCGGTGTAAATCCATAAAGTTAGTCTTTGGCCGACCTCGTCGGTCAATTCGATGAAGTGCCTGACTAGTGTCACAATCCTCTGGGATACTCTGCAGCATACCGAACTGCCTCATAACACGATCTGGAAGGTGCCATTCCACCCTATCAAAGCAGATAAGGGGCGCCTTCGTCCTCCACACATGCTGTCCCTGGAAGCATTGATAATTTTGAGCAAAACCTAAGTATGGCTGCCAAACAACCTGATCCACGGTCAAAAGCAGCAGCTGGTCTCGGTATCCATCCTGGTTGTGGGAGGTAATATGTGTACGGGACAGCGGACTCCGCCACCTACATATATAGTAATTGACATAAAAATAGTGATTAAAAAACTGAAAATATATTAAACAGGTCATAAGAAAAATAAATCAATTTAAGTATACCTGCAACCAAATGGCAACGATCCATCCTGCTGGAGTATGTCTAATTGCAGTCTCATAGGTCGTGTGAAAGACAACCTCTCCCATGCCCAGAGCTATAAGGAAAAATATTCACGTCACATAAACAACATGTTTAATCCACTACTATCATGTCATTAAATATTATTGACATACCTGGACAATCGTTAAGAAACCAGCACAAGTTTTTGACTTGGGTTTCGTAGCTACACACAACCCCCTATATAGAAATGTCAATACTGCATTGCCCCAACTATAATCTCTGATCTCTTCCATGTTCATCAGCAGTGGAAGGTAAATTAACTTCACTTGGTTGTCACTTGAATCCGCCATAAGACTCTCTCCTAAGCATAAAAAATATATGCTCGGGCGTACCTCTCAACCAACCACCCTTCAGCGTGTGCGGGAAGTGCATCCAAGTGAGGGAAGGCTTGAAGAATCCTTGCAACAGACAAGGAATTGGATTTCATTTCTGTGGGAGATGGTGTAATACCAAGTAAAGTTTCGCATAACGCAATCCACTCATCCTTAGACTTATAAGTTTCATCACAAATGACTACATGTCCGTCTATAGGAAATCCAGTTAGCATACCAATGTCCTCCAAAGTGATTGTCATCTCTCCAACGGGTAAATGAAATGTGTGCGTCTCCGGTCGCCATCTCTCAACCAACGCCTCTATCAAATGCCAATCAATTTGGAAATGACCCAATTTGTGAACCCCATAAAGTCCTGTATCATTTAACTTCTGCTCTATCCTCCAATCCAATATATTTGGAAGCCTAGTTGAAGGTCTAATTCTTAATCGCTCAACATCTTGACCATCCCATATAAATTGTGATCGATGTGAAGCCTGTGAAGTCAATAACGATGTATCTATCGGCCCTGGATCAGCAAAGGACTGCGTTGCGTATTGATTCATCTAAAACAGAGAATTTTGGACCAAGTTAAATTGAATTGTTGATTAAATACTCAACTTTGAGAAACCATAACTCATTCAATTTAAGTCCAAATTAACCAAATAAATAGCCTATAGAAATATCATACAGAGTACAACAAAATTTGTTTTAACACTTTTTTCCAAATCCTAGTCTAAGTATATCAAAAACAGCCTTCAAAATCATGAAAAAATCAAGATTTTGATTAAATACTCAACTTTGACTAACCATACCCAATTCAATTTAAGTCCAAATTAACAAAAAAATCATCCTTGAGAAAGATCATACAGAGTACAACAAAATTTGTTTTAACACTTTTCGCCAAATCCTAGTCTAAGTATGTCAAAAACAGCCTTCAAAATCATGAAAAAATCAAGATTTTGATTAAATACTCAACTTTGAGCAACCATAACTCATTCAATTTAAGTCCAAATTAACCAAATAAACAGCCTAGAGAAAGATCATACAGAGTAAAACAAAATTTGTATTAACACTTTTCGCCAAATCCTAGTCTAAGTATGTCAAAAACACCCTTTAAAATCATGAAAAAAATCAAGATTTTGATTAAATACTCAACTTTGACCAACCATAACTCATTCAATTTAAGTCCAAATTAACCAAATAAACATCCTAGAGAAAGATCATACAGAGTAGAACAAAATTTGTTTTAACACTTTTCACCAAATCCTAGTCTAAGTATGTCAAAAACACCCTTCAAAATCATGAAAAAATCAAGATTTTGATTAAATACTCAACTTTGACCAACCATAACTCATTCAATTTAAGTCCAAATTAACCAAATAAATATCCTATAGAAAGATCATACAGAGTAAAACAAAATTTGTTTTAACACTTTTTGCCAAATCCTAGTCTAAGTATGTCAAAAACAGCCTTTAAAATCATGAAAAAAATCAAGATTTTGGTGATAAAGAAAATTTGATTTTATTTTACTTAAAAAAATAATTATCATATTAGAATTGAAAAATCCAGAATTCGGACTGCCGATTTTAAAATTACAAAATATAAAAATAATTAAAAAAAAATTTACAATTTTTTAAGAATGAATCTTCCTCCTTCTTCTTCTTCTCTTTTCTTTTCTTTTCTTCTTTTCTTTATTTATTTCTTTCCCCAAAACCGGAAGGTGGATGGGTGGGGTTTTTAAGGAATTTTAAAATCCAGATTTCGAAAAATAAATAAATAATACAAAACCGGAATTGGCAGTTCCGGATTTAAGTAAACACCAAAACTACTTTCGGTGGGTGGGGTTTTAATGTTTTGTTTTTTCCAAAAAAAAAAAAAAATTGAAAACCGGAAATACCAGTTCCGAATTCCAAAAAAAAAAATGCCAGATTTCGCGAGAAAAAAAATTCAAAAGTTCATACGGATTTTTAATGTTTTTTGTTTTTTCCAAAAAAAAAATAAAATTAAAAAAGAAGAATTAAGGAGGAAGGAGTTGAAATGGACAAACTACTTAAGTTGAGAATCCAATGATGATAGATTTGCACTTGTTTATTTTAGAGTGTGTTATTCAAAAGATAGGGGAATAAACCACAATACATATATTTTACATTACTAAATAAAATTACATGATAACTACGGTTGAATATATTACAAGTTCAAATAAAACCACAATACATAAAATTCTAAAATATTACAGAAATTTCAAAACGAAAGATGAAAACAACGACTTGATTCTAAGCCCTACGAGTTGGACACCTCCTTCGCGTGTGACCTTCAACCTTGCAAATCCCACAACGATTCTTTTTTTTTTGGCAACTTGCCAATCCATAGTATTTCTCAATCTCCTTGACTTGGGTCTCCCTTGCTTATCGCGTCGGTGGTCCTCGTTCGGTTTAAAAATGGGGACAAAACTGTCCACGTTCCAATACGCCTCGTCATGGATCGGTTGAAAAGTGCCCCTCCGTGTCTTGTGGTAAAAGTCAAGGTTGTAAAACTCTGAGATGTAGCCACACTATCGATGTTTTGCGCTTTGAAACACGCAATAGCATGCGAACATGGGTAATGAAATTGGACCCATTTTCCACAAGTGCATTTTTGTTCACCCAATTTCATAACTTGAACGTGTCCACCTCTGTCACCCCGATGTCTCGTTGTCACTTCAAAAATACCCACTAACATAGTGTTAAACCTCGTAATATGATTATACCCGGCCTTATTCTCGTTCTGCCGGTACTTCATATCAAGCATGTGACTGAATTTTCGTGTGGCATTAGTGATATCCCCCCCTATAGCCCTTATTGATGTCTCCAGTCTACTTTGAAAATATGCCACACACCTATAGAAAGAAGTCTCAACAATTGCTGAAACAGGCATCCCACGAGCTCCTTTCATCACCCCATTAAAAACTTTTGACAAATTAGTAGTCTTAATCCCATACATGTATCCACCATCATATGCCAAAGTCCATTTTTTTCTATCCAATAACTCCCACCATTTATATGCCTCAGGGTCGATTATAATAATCTGCCTTAGATACATTTGCATCTTCCTTTCCTGGATTGTGCTAACAGCACACCAAAAAAGATCTTTCAAGCCAACACCCTTGCGACCGTGTAGAAAATTTGCTCTCATATGCAACATGCACCATCTGTGTACAACTGTTCATGGCCAAGAATCCTGTGCAATGGTGGAAAGGATGCCAAGATGACGATCCGATATCAAGCAACATTCACGACCCCTGATAACATGTTTGCAAACAAGCTCTAGAAACCAATTCCAGTTACGGTAGTCCTCTTTCTCAACAATAGTGAATGCGAGAGGAAGCAAACTATCATTCGCTTCAACACCCTTGGAAATAAGTATAACCCCTTTATATCTTCCATGAATAAATGTGCCATCAATAGAAATGACAGGACGACAATAAGAAAATGCATGTAGACAAGGGCCAAATGCCCAGAACGCAGCGTCAAACGTAGATGAAGTACCAGGACGAGTTGGTTTCGAATACTCCACAATGGTTCCAGGATTAAACTTTTGGATAGCTCCTAACAAACGCGGCAACTTTCCATAAGATTCTTTCCAGTCTCCATAAGCCTCTGCAATGGCTTTTTGTTTACCACACCAAGCATTCCTATATGAAACATCCTTCCCATATCGTGTATGCATTTCCGCCCTCACAACTCCAATTTTCAACTCAGGATCAGCCTTCACCATACCCAAAACCTCTCGTCCTATGAACTTAGCATCTAAGTTAGGATGATCTTCGCTAATTCATGTAGCAAGGCAACAATGAGGACCAATGTATTTGGTTATTTCCCAATACGTACCGTTCTTCAAACTCACATTCACATTAAAATTACATGGGAAATCTTTCGCCAAACACTCAATAGTCCACTTGCTGGGTGTGCTCCTTTTTACCTTGAACCGCAGATTCTTCTTAATATGAAATATCTTCATTTTATGTTGAACCTCAAACTTCTTTGCAAACCGAAGACCTTTGTAAATTTATGATCCTTCCTCTTCTGCATTCCAAACATCAAACTTATATTGGTTATCACCATAAATCTCTGATCCTTGCCCAATATCTTGATAAAAAGGATACTCTGCTCTACCATAGTATTGATTTTGCTGCTCTTCATAAGGAACCAATTCCACTCTCAAATCTTCCCTCACCCCATCATCACTCCTGTTATCACTAACATCAGTAGCACTATCCTCATCTTTATATCCATCATCATGACCTTCATTTATGTACGAGTCAATCATCTCTTCATAATCTTCATCTTCCTCTTCTTCATTAAACAAATCATCTATGTCTTACTCGCCCCCTCTCTTCCTCTTCTTCTTCCTCTCCCTCTTCCTCTTCCACATGTCTTGATGAACTTGCTCCAAAGTCCCACTCACGGTGGCAGCTTAAAGAACCCATCTGAAGGTTATCTGCCTCATGACCATAGTCTTCTTCTCCTTCCCCCTCTTCCTCTCCTTCATCAACATTTACATTATCAACTAAACTTATCTTAACATACAACTGTAAGCTAGACATCCCAACAAACTGAGTAGCAACATCAAACGTGAGGTCCATACATGCATCATCCTCAATGATAAAAGGAATGTAATTTGCAACTCCATGACCAATTACATGAGGATATCTACAAATAACTTGTAATTGAACAAAATGTCGATCTACACCAATTGCATTACATAACCTCTTAATCAACTTTTTGTACCTCCAATGAGTTTTAGCCTTAAGATGTTTGTTTGGCCCCTTTTCATAATGTTCACATTCAAACGGATTTTCATCATCTCCTTCCCAATAGCACATGAAAACAAGTGGAAGTCCATTCATATTTATTCCTAAGAATTGAAAAAATCAACTGTCAAAACCTTAATTTAACATTATAATCACCATATTTTTTTTAAAAAAACAAACAAACAAATTAACTACACTTTTATAAATCACAAACACAAGAAAATGAACATCGAGCATAAACAAGCAAATTTCATAGACAAATTTGTTAGGCCATATTTTAAATTTACATATGTATACTTGCATAATAACAAAAGGATGAACAAAATTTAAATCAATAGTTAAATATCTTACTTCAAACATGGAAAACGAAAAAAAAAAAAAAAGAAAAAAAAAACTAACCTTTTTTAAGATTTTGTTATCTTAAAAATCCTATTTATTTCTCTCTTTCTCTTCTCAGAATCTCTCTCTTTATCTTTCTCTTATGAAAACTGAATGAATGGAATGGTTATATTCCCACATCCGGAAATTTTACCTCTAAAAAAAAAAAAAAAAAAAAAAGGCAAAACCGGAATTAGCAGTTCCGGATTTAAGTAAACGCCAAATCAACTTTAGGTGGGTGGGGTTTTAATGTTTTTTTTTTTTTACAAAAAAAAAATAAATTGAAAACCGGAAATACCAGTTCCGGATTAAAAAAAAAAAGGCCAGATTTTGCGGAAAAAAAAATAAAAAATCAAAAGGTCAATTCTGGAAGTGAAACTTCCAGATTCAACATTAAAACCGGAAGCCCCACTTCCAGTTTTACCAAAAAGTGTTAGTTTAGTATATAAGTTTTTAAGGTTGTTGTTTTGGTTATTATTTTTTAAAAAAGCTATTATTTGGAAATTCATTCATCACATGACTATCTATTAAACTTATGCTAGTTGTTAACTAGGGAAGAAAAAATATATATATATATATATATATATTAAAGTCAAGGTAGAGTCTTTAGGTGGTGCCATGTGGAAAAATTTTGGGTAACTCTTACTTTTGGTGGTGTCACATCATCCATAGCATTTTAATTAGGTGACTTTCCATTTTTCTCTTATTAGCTAATAGTATTAATTAATTGTAATAGTTACTATATTAGTTATCTATTTCTATAAATAGTATTAGTTTATTATAATAGTTAACTATATAAGATAACTATTACTATTAATAGTATAATTTAACTATAATAGTTACTATAAAGGGTAACTATAACTATTAATATTATTAGTTAACTATATTAGTTAACTATATAAGACAACTATTACTATTAATAGTATTAGTTAAATGTAAAAGTTATTATATATAATAACTATTACTATTAATAATATTAGTTAATTGTAATAGTTAATTATATAACATAATTATTACTATTAGTAATATTAGTTAAGTGTAATAGTTACTATATAAAGTAACTATTATTAAAAATGATATTAACTAATTAGAATAGTTACAATATATTCTAACTATTACTATTGTTAGTATTTTTATTTTTATTTTGAAAAATTAATATTATTAGTATTAGTTACTATATATAGTAACTATTACTTCTAACTTATTATTTACGATAAAAGTTATTCCCTCCGTTTCAAGGTAAGAGTCATACTTTTATTTTGGTACATCCTAGAGTAAGAGTTTCTTTCCAAAAATAGCAAATAATCTTTACTGTTCATCACACTCATTATCTCTCATACTTTACTTTTATACTCCCAACACCAATCAATTTATTATTCTTTCCCACTCATTCTCTCACTTACTTTACTTTTACACTCACAACACTTAAATCACTTCCACCATTTCTTATTCTCCGTGCATTTGAGAGGTAAGACTCTTACTCTGGGACGGATGAAGTACTATTTAGGTAACCATTATCTTTAATATATTATTTAAGCTCATAATTACTATAATGTTAACTATAATTAAAAAATTATTTTCTCAATGGATCAAGAGTAAAATTTGACATCATTATGGGACAAGCGAAGTAATTTTTTAAAAAAATTATAAAGTTATTTTTAACCAATACTATTAACCAATCTTAATGTCTATTTTATACTATAGTAACTAAAACTATTTCCACTATTATTAAAAAATCACAAGTATATTTATATATATCTTTAAATTTATTTATATTTATTTAAAATATTTAATAATTATATAATGTAATTATAAATATCCACGCACAAAAGACAACACCTGTGCGAAGCACGGGTTAATCCCTAGTTATTATAATGAACATGCAAAACACATAATAACTAAATAATTACTCTCTTTTATAAATGATAAATGACATTACATAAAGGTCTATCATATAAGCATAAGGCATAATCACCAACTGCTTTACCCTCTTCACTTATAAATGTTATCAGTTCCCCTATATACTCTCTCAATTTCACTAAAAGATGCACTTTTTTTATCGCATTGGAGATTAAGAAAATGTGTCAGTGTATGAGTGTTGTGAGTATGAAAAGTGAAGTAAGAGAGAGAAATTAGGATAATAGTAAGTGTATAGTTGTTCCGAGTTTGCAAGTGGATCCCATGCATTGAATAAAGAAGTATTTTAAAATTTTATTTTGAAAAAAGTGCATTTTTAATGGGGCAAATTGCAAATCGGTAACCTGAGTTTGTCTCACATTTGCAATCCCCAACCTAAGAGTTTAATTGTGCCAATCCGGCACCTAAGTTTATCAATTTGTTGCAATGTGGTGAATAAATTAACTTTTTGTCATATTTTTTGACGGACTTAAACATATGTGCCTCGCACATGACTTTTTAAAAGGGCAATCTTGTCAATTCCAGGAGGCTGTGCAAGGCATGTGTTTAACAGAGGGGGTCGACTGTAAGTTTTTCAAAATAAAGAAAGAATCAAAAAAATCCATGGCATACACGTATTTGTTTAGTTCTTCACCGTCTTCCTCCATCTTCTCTCTCAAGCCCTAGCCTCTCTCTCTCTATCCGCCATGCCCAAATCTTTCTCCAGTCCTCCTGCAAATCAGTCGCCATCACGCCAGCTACCACATCATCTCTTTCGGCCGACGCCCCCCATCGCCAAATCTGGCCCCCACGTCCTATCTCTACCCAAAAGATGACCGGTTGTCTACCCCAGATCCTGGTTAGCAAAAATTTCGGCCAACACCTCCTTCTCTGACTAGCAGGACATCATCACAGGATTCGCGAGTGAGGGAGGAAAAGGACACCCCAAACTTCCATTATTTTGATCTGCAATTTCAATTTCAATTTTAATTTTTTATTTTATTTTTAGAGACAAGAATTTCAGTTTGAGTTTGTTTCTATTTTCTGTGTTTGAGAAACAACCTGCTCTTGCCCATGTTACCCGGCAACAACACTATTTTTCTAATATGGAGTTTTGAATTTTGAAGTACTTGATTTGAAATTTAAGTTTTTGAAGTTCTTGAATAATCTGATTTTTTGAACCTGGTGATGGTTTGATGATGGTGGTGGTGGTTTAACGGTAGTGGCAGCGGGTGGTGGTTATTGTGAGGCGATTGAATGGTAGTGTTGGTGTCGGGTTGAAGAGATGTGCCGTGGAGCTGGGGATCAGAGAAGTAGAAGATGAAGAAGATGAAAGGAATAGGGTAGGGAGGGCCAGTCATGGGTGGATTCATCATTTTCTAATGAAATGACAAAATTACCCATTTAAAAGTCATGTGCAAATCACATGTGTTTCATTCAGTCAAAAAATTAACGATTTGTTAGTTTTTACACCACATCGCAACAAATTGACAAACTTAGGTGGATGATTGGCACAATTAAACTCTTAGGTTGGGGATTGCAAATGTGAGACAAACACAGGTCACCAATTTGCAATTTGCCCTTTTTAATGGGACACCCTTTTGAATAAAGAGTGCATCTTTTAGTGAGACTGAAGGAGTATTGTTTAATATTTTTGAAGTACTAAAAGTAAAATAGTGAAATCATCTCTTAATTTAGTACTTGAAAGTATAATTACATACTCCCTCCTAGGGATGGCCAAACCAAACTGGAACCGGAAAACCGGACCGGAACCGCACCGGAAAAGCTCGGAACCGGAGCAAACCGTGGAGGAAACCGGAATCGGACGAACCGGAACAGCAAGGCATCCGGGCCGGTTTAGGGTCACATATATGCCGAACCGGACCGGAACCGGACCGAAAATCCCTTGTTTTTCAATAATTTTAAAGGGGGAGACCGGAACCGGACCGGAACCGTACCGGAACCGGACAGAACCGGAACCGGATTGTGCCAAACCGGAACCGGGGTAAGCGCGGGCCGGTTCAGGGTCACCCTTTTGCCGAACCGGAACCGGCGGTTCCGAACCGGAACCGGGCCCGGAACCGGTTTTGGGCATCCCTACTCCCTCCATCTCATACTTATCGCTACTTTTCGTTGACCATATTTGAACTTTGACTAACATTTTATGCTAAACTATTAATCTCTATTAAAAATTAAAGATTGTTATTGATAATATTTTTATTGGTGATTTAATAACTATTTTTATTATTAATCTCTATAAAAATTTAAAGATTGTTATTGATAATATTTTTATTGGTGATTTAATAACTATTTTTATTTTTTTACGGAGATTAATAGTTTAGCATAAAATGTTAGTCAAAATTCAAATATGGTCAAAGAAAAGTAGCGATAAGTATGGGACGGGGGAGTAATAAATATTGCAAACTTTCCAATATAGTATCATTTATTGTTGGGAAATAGTGTGGTTTTGAAGGAAATTATGCGGAATTTCCATAAGGGTAATTTTGTCCAACGACAAAATTGATTATGGGTTTGTGTTCTACTCCATGAGAAGAATGAAATCAAGTATTAATTTGTCCAAAATGGTTATTGGATGAATGAGATATGAATGCTCAAAGTAAGTGGGTTGGAAAGTGAAAATGTGGATATCCCACATTGGAAGGGAAATGAACCTTTTGCTAGTATAAAGACTTAGACACTAGAGTAGTGTTCAAGACTAAGTAGCATAGAGGCTCTCTCTCGCGCGCAGGGGGGGGGGTGCAAATCAAATCCCAAATTTGGCTTGCGAGGTGCGTACTCGTGCATGGGCGCGTCCTGCGGACACGAATGTAGCACCGAAATGGCCTAGTCGGACCAACCCACCTTTTGGTAAATTTTTTGGTTTGTGAATCAAAAATAATGAGCAGTTTTTGATTTCTAACATTGTAACTGCCAAGTATCAATGGGTTAATTGCAGTCTTAATTTCGAGATTAAGTGCAGCAAATAAAAACTGAAAGATTCAAATTAAAACAGAGTTTTAATTTCGAGTTTAATTGCAGATTTCAGTTTCGGATTCTTGGCTTTGTGCAGCTATAAAAAAGAGTGTTCACAAACTGGTTGAAACACACTGATAAAAAACAATCTTCCTCCATCTTTCTTTTGCTGCATATTGTTCTGCGATTTCCTTGGCCTCCTTGCATTGTTTAATAGTGGTGATTCTGTCCAAGCACAATTCAGTTCGCCGGGAAACTTAGGTGCAAAGTGCCCCCGGTCCGCACGTTCTATCCTGGGAGGCTAGCGTCCCGACAAAACTCAAGCACACGTGGTGAGGGGACGAATAAGTCTTAAGGAGACAGTAACCAACTGGGCTCGTGCAAACGACAATCGAATTTTACTTTCTGTATTTCCAGTTTATTGTTCAATTTATTATTCTGTATTTGTTCTTTCTGTTGTAAATCACTAACATTTATTTTGTTAATATATACTCCTTCCGTCCCACCCGAATTAGGATTTTTTGGGTTGGGCACGGGGATTAAGGAAAAAGTGTTAGTGGAGTATGTGTTGTGAGTATGAAAAGTGAAGTCAGAGAAAGTGGGGTAGAGAATAATGAGTGGAAAGTTGTTGTGAGTGTGAATGTGAGTCTCATAAAATAAAACACTTCCATTTTTGGGTTGTCCTAATTCGAATGTGACACCCCCAAAATGAATTGTTTTTCATCATTCGAGTGGGACGGAGGAAGTATACAAATATGAGTTCGGGAAAAATATACGATAAAAATATTAATTAGTAAATTTAGCTGAAGCGCTCTCAATGGAAAATTCTTTTATACGTCTTATTTTTTTCTCTTCTTTTAATTAAAAAATTAAACTAAAAGTTGAATGAATATATCGAACTTCTTGCACATAAAAGAACTAGATGAAAATAAACAAATTTCTTTTCTAGCTATCAGCAATTTCATATGCATTTTATATATAATCCCTCCCTATTCCCTAATTAGCTTGTTACACCCTTTTATATGAGATGAGATCTCATGAACTATTTTTATGTATTAATTGTGTATCACAAGTGATTCAAAGTATATAAACTAGGGGCGGTGTCCTGTGAGACAGTCTCACAGCGTGAGACGGCTCACATCCGAGCCGAGCTGAGCCAAGGCAATTTTTTTTTATATATATATATTGCCCTCCAACATTTATTTTTCCTTTTTTTGCTTGCCAACAAAAGTAACACTCTTTATAAAGGAATGTAAAACTTTTTTTTTCAAATGTAACACTTTTTTTTATTCCAAAAATGTA
The DNA here is from genome assembly GCA_026119855.1 of Campanula takesimana. Lineage (NCBI taxonomy): Eukaryota > Viridiplantae > Streptophyta > Magnoliopsida > Asterales > Campanulaceae > Campanula > Campanula takesimana. The sequence goes on from JAOWBW010001268.1 coordinate 64,407, forward strand.
CCACAATTTTGCTGAAATGGATTAAAGATAAAATAAGATTGACAACTAAATTTTATAATAAATGAATGTAACTTTTTTTCTCAATTGTAACAGTTTTTATTCTAAAATGTAACCTTATATCTGAAAAATTGAATGTGACAATTGAAATTTTGTAATGTAACATAGTTTTTGTGCAAAAAAAATAAAATAAAAAATGAATTTAACCTTCTTTCTTTTTTCTCAATTGTAACAGTTTCCATTCTGACATGTAACTTATATCTGAAATATAACAATTTTTATTGAGAAAGTAAAAATTGAAATGCAACTGATTATATACATGAATTCTTACTCTTTTTTAAGAAAGAAAGTAATATTTACTAAATAAAATTGTTACATTCATCTATATATAAAAATATAATCATATGTGCACTATGTTACACTTCAATTATTAGTTTTTCAAACCACAAAAACTATCAAACTATTTATATTGTTACTTTTATCAGAAAAGAGTGTTACATCTCAGGAGACGAGCAACTTAATTTTTTTGTATGTTAAAAAGTACTCCCTCCGTCCCGGTTTAAGGTTCTTAGTTTGACTTTACACGCTTATTAAGAAACAAAGGCCAATTTGAGTCAAGAATAGTAGTGTTTGGAGGATATAATTGTCCATTCATAAAGCAAGTGGGTGAAAAGTAGATGGGTATGTGATTGTTTTTTAGTAATATATGAACTTTATGAGGACAAGGATGTCCAAAATACTATTCATCCTTTGCCATTTAAGGAATAAAATAACTAAGAACCTTAAACTGGGACATAGTAAAAAGGAAAGTAAGAACATTAAACTGGGAAGGAGGAAGTATGTTTTTTTACAAAAAAAACCAAACCATATCATAACCTATCTAGTTTGGTTCGTCTCGTCGAGACAAACACAACGGAATTTTTAGATTTTTTTCCCGACTCAAAAATCTCAAGATATAGTATTTTAAAGTTATTGGGTTTTTTTAATATACGCCACGTTTCGCGATTTGAGAGGCGTGCGTCAGGTTGGAGTGGGCGGGTCGGGTGGAGCGGGAGGGTTCGACCCATGGATAGCTCCATCACACGAGGTGCGACCGTCGCACCTGAGTGCCTATAAATTATTAGTACTAGCATCACGATGATGTTATAATGTATAACCATTAAATCATTAGCGTTATAAAGTGTAAGAGACAATTATCCCACATCTTCTAAAGAGATAAACATGGACCGGTATATAGACTTGAGAAGTTACTCCCCTTATCACCAATTGGTTTTAAGGTGGAACCTCCAACATAGTTCATTGCCGGCTCAGTCCAGACCATGCTAACACTTGGGCCTCTCGCTTCTTCTTACCTAATCTCTAATTTTAAGATGGTATCAGAGCCACCGATCTATGGTGACCTGACTTCCGCTGCTTCTACATGGGACACGTGCAGGCCCAACGGCCCACAATTCTGCTCCGAGCCACCCGATTAACAAGTCCACATTGTAAGCCTTGGCAAAGCCCTTCTACACGTGAGGATGCGTGTAAGAGACAATTATCCCACATCCTCTAAAGAGAGAAACATGTAGAAGCCTTGCCAAGGCTTCTACATGGGACATGTGCATGCAAAAACGGCCCACGATGTTTCTTCGTGTCACCCGATTAAGTCCACGTTGTAAGCCTTTGGTAAAGCCCAGCTACACGTGAGGGGGCGTGTTAGAGACAATTATCCCACATCCGGAATTAACTAGCCATGCATTGACTATATAAGGATCCTAGGCTACTCCTCTCATAGCCAATTGGTTTTGGGATGGAACCTCAGCTTTAAGATGGTATCAGAGCCACCGATCTAGGTGGCCTGACTTCCGCTGCTTCTACATGGGACACGTGCAGGCCCAATGGCTCACGATTCTGCTCCGCGCCACCCGATTAATAAGTCCACGTTGTAAGCCTTGTCAAAGCCCGGCTACACATGAGGGGGCGTGTAAGAGACAATTATCCCACATCTTCTAAAGAGAGAAACATGGATCGGTATATAGACTTGAGGAGTTACTCCCTTATCACCAATTGGTTTTAAGGGGAACCTCCAACATAGTCCATCGTCGGCCCAGTCCAGCCCATGCTAACACTTGAACCTCTCGCTTCTTCTTACCCCATCTCTAATTCTAAGAAAAAGTGCGGTAAAAAGTATAGAACACATAATGGGGTACCAGAAATCTATATATATTAAACGTCGACGCGGAGAACTAAGGAGTCGCCACGTGGACAAGTGTTGGCTAAATCTAGCTTTTGGTGAAGCCACCTCATCACCTTACAAATTAATAAGTGACTTTTCATTTTTTTTCCTATTAGCTAATAATATTAGTTACTATATAGGATAACTATTATAGTTAACTATTATAATAACCAATACTTAAAATAGTAATAGTTACTATTAATAGCTAACTATTACTTATAATAGTAATAGATACTATAATAGTTAACTATAATAGATACTATAATAGTTAACTATTATAGTTACTATATTAGTTAACAATTATAGTTAACATTTGTATTTAGCTATTAATAGTTAAATATTATAGTTAACTATTATATCTACTTATTAATTATCAACTATTATAGTTAATAATTATATTTAAATATTTATAGTTAACTAATATAATTACCTATTATAGTTAAATATATGTAGTTATTATGATTTATGATTAACTAATACTAGCAATAGTATTATGTAATTATAATAATTACTATATATGTGAATTATTACTATTGACAATATTATATAATCATAATAGTTACTATATAAGTTAATTACTAATATTATTATTACTTAACTATAATAGTTATAATATAAGTTAACTATTACTATGAACAATATTAGTTAATTATAATAGATACTATATAGATTAACTATTACTATTAATAGTATAAGTTAATTGTAATAGTTAACTATAAATGATAACTATTACTATTAATAGTATTATTTAAGTGTAATAGTTATATATGATAACTATTACTACTAATAGCATTTGTTAATTGTAATAGCTAACTATATAAGATAATTATAGTTACTATATAAATTATTATTAATAATGTTAGCTAATCATAATAGTTACTCTATTCGTTGTAAATAATAAGTTAAAAGTAATAGTTACTATATATAGTGGAGTAACTAATACTAATAATAGTAATTTATATAAAAACTAATAATAGTAATAGTTATAATATAATTAAACTATTATAATTAATTAATACTATTAGTATTATTAGTATTAGTTACTTCACTTGGACAAGTTTTTATAAAATCTTATGTTTCATGAAGCCACTTCATCATGGGTCCTACGAATTTCGTGAGACTTTTCATATTTCTTCAAATAGCTAATAGTATTAGCATACTATATTAGTTACTATATCAGAATAATGTGCCTGTTAGTCAATAATATTCTATTATTGTAATAGATAATCACATTCTACTACTAGAGTACTATGTTAGTATGGAGAAAAGTACCTTTTTCGTCCCTCAACTTATCTATTTTTTACTTTTTGGTCACCAAACCATTTTTTTTACTTAAGAATCCTCAAACTACGTTTTTTTATACTCAAGAGTCCTTCCGTCTATTGGCCATCCATATTGCCGGTAAGTATTGCTGGTGTGGCATGCTGACTCATCATTTTGCTTATTTGGCAATATGATTACATAGTTGGCAGTACACTAGATGATTATGTGGACTTACAAGGGTCAAAATGTTAAAAAAATCAAAATGCAGACCAACAAAATACATTTGCTAACATTAAAAGACAGATTTCTAACTCCCCTCGTGTCACGACACTAAAAATAGGCCTCTAATTTAAGACATATTTGAGCGTGAATAATGTCCACATGACATCACAACCTTCAAAACATTTGACTAAAAAAAAATCTTTAAACTAAACAAAATAACAACCAAGAGTTACACAACTCTTGAACCACACATCAAAACAACAACAACTACTAAAACATCAAGAGTTTAAAGAAACTCTTGTACCACTATATACACAACTCTATAGACTTAATTAGGAGTTTACTAACATAATACAACACCTAGTCATACATATGGCCTTACACAAACACATACATAAACTTTCCATTCTAAAATAAAATAGGTTCAAGACCTTTAATGACTACCCCAAATTGTTTTTCCCTTTCTATCATCACTTGACGTTTTCTTGACTTTGATATTAAGTCTACCTGTTTCAACATTGAAACAAATAAAAATGAGTATAACTCAGTAAGAAAACTCAAAAGATATAAGTGCGGAAGCATACAATATATAAAACAAAATACAATTCATAAAATAAAAGGTATTTAAAACTTATAAGAAATGTACCCAAATTATCATTAGATTTAAGCACAATAAGGTAAATGTTACTACTTTTGTAGTCTTATTCCTTTCCTCATTTTCAATTTCCTGTTCAACACAAAACAAAACCATATACCACTTCCAAATACCAATATACACAACTTCCCTTGAATAATCATAACATGTAGATCACAATTTATTCCCGCCCAAGATACCTATACACTCATACCGATGTCACCACAATCAATATATATATATATATATATATATATACACCACTTTTACTCATATATATATATATATATATATATATATATATATATATATATATATATATATATACACACCACTTTTACTCATACACATATATGTGTTGTATAAGCAACACCCACTTTATTTCAATATACGATACTTATATCCGTCCCTTGATAGTATGTATATATAAATATATATATACTTATATCTCATTATCCATATAGTAAATCTCACATTGGATTCGTGTACATACTCATTTCACACACACACATATATATATATATACATATATATATCACTATACACATATATACTTGTTCTTCTCTTTAACATTGGTAAGAGTATACTCCCTCCGTCCCAGCTCACTTGAGACTTTTTGACCAAAACTGGTCAACTTAAGGTCGGTTTGACCAACACTTTATAGAAATATTTATGATCCAAACAAAAATTAAAAAAATGTAAAATGACCACCATTAAAAATCCTCTCAATAACAATTTTTAAAATGTTTTTTGGAACATAAATATTTCTATATAAGTGTTGGTCAAACTGACCTTAAGTTGACCAGTTTTGGTCAAAAAGTCTCAAGTGAGCTGGGACGGAGGGAGTATATCATAGAATGGTGCATGTTCCGTCATTTTAAACAACACTTTATACTTGTATACCATTTCACCATAAAGTATAACTTCGTAGTCTTATATCACTTCCATTCCATAACCATAACCATTTATCAATAGCTCATCTTATATCATAACTTAGATAAAGTTATGATTTATAATTGTACATTTTAAGTACTCCCTTTGGATGGTGTAGGTTCCATCTCTATAACACTATACCAATCAACAATGTATCCTATAAAGGATACCACCATAGTTTACTTATACTATAAACCATAAGGTTTATACCAATTTGATACTTACTTTACTCAATTCATACAAGGATATCCCAAATTTTAGCATTGATACTCATAGTATCAATACCTCCCTAAGTTCACCACTTCACAAATTCAAGTTGTACTTACGTAATACATTTCTTTTCCTTGGGTAAATTATCACCCAATATCACCTTTATTTCAAGTAAAATATAGTACCATAACATTTCAGTGACCATTTATTTTTACAATCATCTAATCACTCCAAGACTAAATCAATTTTCTTTCATAAGAATACCCATAAATGGGTATTCCATCAAGCCATAACTCAAATCAATAATCTCCATAACTTTTACTTATGAATTCACATAGATTTAACTATGTAATAGCATAACTATGTAAATAATTACACTATACTTGTACCCTTAGGTACAACCCCTTGATTTCATCTATTTCATATACTCATATATACCCACTCTACCATAATTTCATCATTTAATGTCCTAGCCATGGTAATAACAATACAAAACATCAATAATCAATGAATTCAACTCATTAAATTCATAAATCATCTCAATTATAAGCTTAAAATGCTATGAATTTCATTTAGAACATGAAATATAAGTGTAAGATGGGTTTCTTACATAAACATATCCATATTAGATTTCTTCTATTAACTTATTATGGTAGTTATAAATTGAATTACCAACACCCAATGAACAAAGTCAATAAATGATAATTAATCACAAATCAATGTAAAGCCAACCCAATAACTCCTATAAACATAGACTATAATGATACTTGATTCACAAGACCATAAACTTGGATGCTTAATCAATTCCTTAATTCTTAAACTCAAACTTCATTATACATGTATCCATTATATGATCATTTTAGACCCAAGAAACATCAAAGTCTTACTCGTTATAACTTTCTTAAGCCAAAACCACTACTTATAATATACTATTTAGAAAAGTATATTTTCAGTATAATAACATACATTTCTCAACTATATAATCAACATATTTAAAATCTACACAGAAAAATAATCAATTTAGGCTCAAGAATCATCAAATTCCCATTCCGTATGAATTATTTATCATTTATCCAAGTTTTATCAATTTCAAGACGTCTTTTGGTACAATAACCACACAATTATCAAATCTGTACTATTTCCAATATTTTCTAATATCAAATAACAATCTAAATAGAAATACAATGAAAAGTTAATGAATTTAGACTCAATAATCACTCAATTACGAGTCCGGATGAATTAGTTACAGTTTTCTCAAATTCAATCAATTTTGCAAGTCCAATCATCAATTGCTGCGGCCAAAACAGAGTTTTTGTGAAACATGTAAAACTCCTTTGGTTTTGAAACTAATTCCATTGGAAACCCCCCTTGAAAAATTAGTCAAGATAGACTCAAGAAACACCAAATTCCGATTAAAAACAAGCAAGTTATGAAGATTTTAAGTTTCTTAAACTTTTCAAAAGTATAGGGACCAAACTGTAAATTTCAGGATTCATCATCTTCAACCTTAAAACCCATCAAAGTAACTCATCCATGGCTGAATTCAAACTCTTAAATTAAGGTAATTTACCCAAGACAACATTTACATATTGACATACACAAAGTTTCTTCATACTAATTAAGAAATACAATCAATTTGAGATAAAAATTACATGAACATCATAAACCCAATACCAAAATTATACACACATATATACATGAATTTCATGATATACTTATATGCCACACTCATAGTGCACCCATGATCACACAACAACCACTATACACCAATAGCAACACTTTATTTTCTTAATCATCTCATTTCCAAGTTCAAATCATCAATAAAATCATGGTAATTAAGAAAACCCAAATAGTTTAGATTTCTTACCTTTTGAAGGAAATCAACCTTGGAAAAATGAATATTTTGAGATCCCTACATTCCTTTTGATGAGAGGAACAACTTTGGAGAAGGTCATTTGATGAAATTCTTGAGTTTAAGCCTTCAAATCATTGATTCTCCATCATTTTCTCTCTTAGGGTTTGAAGTGTGTGTTTTAGTGTGTGTAGGGGAAAAATAAGAGTGAATGATCTTAGTAGAAATGGGTATTAATACCCCACTCACACAAGCATGAGGTGCTTCCCCCACATCACACACAATTTTAACGAATTCGGTTAATTGTCGTTAAGTGTTACAACTTCATTAAATTATTTAACACTGATTAAAAATATTAAATTGACTAATCATCATGGATTAGTCCTAGTACCTTATTTACCATTACCAATGATTCACCTTTCGTTAACTTTTAAACTAACAAAACTAACGTGATTAACGGATTCCATAATTTTGGACTAACTGAGAATTTCCAGAAAATGGTGGAATTAATCCAATATTTATAAAAATATTACATTTCATTAATAATATTCCTCAAATGTTGATTTACAACATTTAATACCCAATTATATCCAAAATATACAACTTTAAATACATTATACACTTTCAAGGACCTCAGAAGAATTTCCAGAAAATATTGCCTAAGAATTTGGCAAAACAGGGGTGTGCCCTCAGCAAGGTAGGAGGCTGCCGTTGGCTGCCTTGGTCAATTTTCCATAAAATTACCGTTTTGCCCCTTTTTACCAAAAAGTCAATAATTCCCCTAATTTTTATTAAATTCATATAAATTCATATAAGTTCCATAAAAAATCACAATAAATCTCAAATAAGTTTCCAAAATTTATTGTCAAAACAATGACCATTATCCCCTGGAGTCAACAAAGTCCACCTCGGGTCAACCCAAGTCAACCCAAAAGTCAACCAAAGTCAACAAATTTCAGAATTTTCTCATAATTTCTATAATTGTTCATATGACTCAAATAAATATTAAACTCTCGGGTCAACCCAAGTCAACCCAAAAGTCAACCAAAGTCAACAAATTTCAGAATTTTCTCATAATTTCTATAATTGTTCATATGACTCAAATAAATATTAAACAACATTTTTCAAACTCCAAAACACACATAAAATGACCGTTTTACCCTTAGAGTCAACAAAGGTTCACTAAGTCAACTCGAGGTCAACAAGGTCAATCTCAACCCAATAATTTTATAATCTTCCCATATCCTCATTATCTCTCATTCTTGACTCAAAATCCATCACTTTCAATTTACAATAATTCACTCATGTAAATTATTTCATTCAAACATATACACAAAGACCAAAAGTTATAATTGCTCATTTTGTTCATATCCACAATAATTCACCCCGTTCTTTCTACATCTCATTTCAACAAAATATCCAACATATTGTGAAACATTAAGTCTTCTGATTTCATAACCCATCCACACAATTTCTTTCCAAGTTCAAGTAACACATTAAACACATCAAGTATACTTTTCATCCTGTCAAGTGACATATACTATCCCCATGTAGTCAATTTTCTTGAGTTTGAGGTTAGAATGAAACTTGAATCTTTGAAATAAGATGATGATGAATTTCAAGAATTCATAATCATCACACCTCCCCCCCATCGTCTTCTCTCTCTTCTCTCAATTCATCTTTGCTGCCAAACAGCCGTCGCCTCTCCAGCGCCGCTTCTCCGACGTTGCCTCACCTCCTTCGCCATCCTCCGTCTTCATCTGTGCCTCTTTAATTTTTATTTGTCAGATCTATATTTTTAACTTGAGTGTCGCCTCTCCTTCTTACTCTCCCTCTTCTGATTTATGCTAATCTCTCCTTCTCTTCATCTTCGCATCTCCGCTGTCGTTTGATTTTTTGAATGTAAGTGTCTGCATGTGTGTGTTGGGTTTTGATGCATCATGCACAGCGGAATAAACATTAGATCAAACACCCATGAGCCCGGATCCGTGCATGTTGATTAAATTAAATACAAGATGAAAGAAACTAACCCTTGAAGATCGTATCCATGAACACGGACTTTAAGGTGCTAACGCAAACACCCTCTATCGATATCCACCCGTCGAATGGATATCAAGAACACCTTCTTGATCTGGATTGCTAGACCCAAGGCTTGATGAATAAACGATTTCTTCTAGGAATTATTTTCCATTGATCATTGTACTTTGATGATTCTGAATCTCAAAATAAATAATCATACCTCTCTATGATTTATTGTTTCTAAAATAATGATTATTGATTTTTAAAATCACCATTAGAGGCTGTTAAACCCGACTGTATATCATATATAAGGGTCTGACCTAATTCCGTTTGGGATCAGGATTCCTTTTCGCAAAAGAAAACTGAATAAACTGTACTGTTACGGGGGGCAGCCGTATGGCTATGAGGGAGCCGTATGGTGTCTTTGTAGCCGTACGGTGGTCAGTATAAAATCCCATATTTTTCTGCCTTTTCAATCCGTTCTATTGTGTGTGACCCAATAGGATTATACTAAGTTGGCAACGAGTCCGAACCAGTCAGAACCCGTAAGTCATAAGCGAACTCTAGCAAGCCATTATGACTACCCAATTAGTACAACTTTGAAAGTCCAAAGTAACCTTATAGAACATATCACAATCCCTTTGTCACGCGATATCATATTGGATATAAGTCATGGTCCACGTCAACTTATGTTTTCTAATGCTTTATCGATCCCGAGTAGATTGATATGAGCAAATGACATTGAACACATCAATTCATTTGGGCATGGCCATGCACTATCATCAATCTCACTCATCGAGTGGCCAAGCAGATATCTCTCTTGAGAGAGGGACAAATCCCATCTTGACTTATCATTCTTCCCTACATGAATCCGATTATGCCAATCGTAGCCTTTATAACTACCCAGTTAAAGGTAGCGTTTGAGTACTTCAAACATAATATTCATCATGTGGAAGACTATGATAATCTCAGGTCTAAGGATATCAAATAATATAACTATTATGAGATTTAATTATGATATTTGACCATGACATAAATCTCACAACGGGTCTATCCAGTACCTTGTTCTCCAACAAGTACCTACAAGTTTAATCCGCATCCAATGCACCATAACCATCACATGATTATCCAATAAACTCATGCTAGCCCTTCATAAGTGCTAGGGACAATGATTATTATAATAAACATACAAAAGATATAATAATCGGGTTTGTTATCTCTATAACAATGAAGCTATGATATAACGCATAGGCCTTTCTCAAGGGCCTAGGGCATAATATCCAACAATCTCCCACTTTCACTAGGCCCAATCAATGTGTATCCAATACCCATTGAGCTTAGTTATGATCTCCATCATTATTGCAAGCGAGTTTTGTAAGAAGATTATCATTGTTATCATCATATGGTATTTTGCATATTTTGACATCTCCCATCTTTGATGATTTCTCGAATAAGATAGAAACGTCTGAGCATATGTTTAGATAAGACATTAGCCCCTTGTATTGTATAATGACAATTATTGACACAATGAAGGTCCTTAAAATTAGTGTCACTAGAAACGATTTCTAGTTTACTAATTAGTATCTTAATCCGAACAATTTTCCTGTTGCATCCCATGTCACTAGATACTCAACCTTTTGTAGAATAGTAATGGTACATTTAGAACTCTTATAACACCATTATTAAACATAAACATGTATTTATACTGCAACATTTATCTTTGTTGGTTTGTAAGAATGCATCTATGTAACTATTACAAGATCATCTTTCACTCCATCAAAGATCAAGAATGCATCATTTGGTTTTTCCCAAGAACATAAGGATGTTTCTTTACTAGTGACTTTCACTAGAGTCCGATTGGTATTATCTCATCATACTCCAAGTATATGAGACATCTGGTCTTAGTACATAAACATGGCTTACATGATAGATCCAAATTCCGAAGCATATGGAGTCCTAATCATGTGGTCTTGCTCATTAGTCTTCCAGTAAAACTAAATTTTGCAAAGATTAATTCCTTTAGACTTTCGCAAGTAACCTCTTCAAGAGTCTTGCATAGTAAACTTTTCACTATCTTGTCTACATTAGTACTTTGACTTTAACCAATCAATCTTTTAGATTTATCTCCATAAATCTAAATTCTAAGAATATAAGCGGCTTTTCCAAGTCTCTCATTTAGAAACTCTTTCAAAATGAATTATATGTCAACCACATATATTAGACTATGATTAAAATTACGCTCCCACTAAATTTATTGTAATCACAAGTCTCATCTTTGATGAATTCAAACTCTTTGGATATTTCATCAAAATGGAATTTCACTCAAAGTAGTTTGCTTCAATCCATCTCATGGATTTATGCAACTTGCATATTTTATTAGAATTTTATGGATCAAAACTTTTAGGTCGTATCAAACACATCCTATAGTATGTTCCTGTTAAGGAATATAGTTTTGACATCCATTTGTCATATTTCATATTCGCAATATGAGGTCATGGCAATTAGAATTCTAATAAATTAAGCATGACTACATGTGACAAAGTTTCATCAAAATCAATATTATGAATTAACTTTAATCAATTAGTCGTGCTTTATCAATATGCACCTTGCGATCCATGTCTGTTTTCTCCAAGAAAACTCAATTTCTATCATATAGTTTTTAAGCCTTAGGGTAGAACAATCAAGTTCAAAACTTGATTATGATACATGGATTGCACTTTTAGATTTTATGACTCCAAGTCATTGATCTAAATCCAGAGCGGACTTTGCATCTTGATAGGTAATAGGTCAATCATTCGTAATGATATCTTCCTAATTACTTTCTATTACGAGAAATCAATATTTCTTGTTATAGATAGTATCCTATCATATATGAAAATAACTTGTGTATACTTGAATGAATTTCCACAACTCCTTGTGAAGCTTTGTTCAACTTCCATCTTAGGTTCTATGTCATTTTTCTGGGTCTCGAACTCTTTGAGATACATTTTACTCCCACTAGTTCTTTAGAGATAAACGATTTATTTAGAAAGTGCTATTTAGAGTAACAAACGATTTGTACTCTTTAAAGGGTATAAAATCAATATCACTAAGATATCCCATGAAAATACATTAATTAGATTTAGGTGTGATTTTGTCCAAGATAACACTTTTTTCAAAAGTATCACATCACAAATCTTTATGAAAGACAAATCAAGTTTTCTTTCATTCCATATCTCATATGGTATAACGAACCTCCTTAGACGAATCTCAATTTAGTGTAAGCGCAGCTGTTTCTAACACATAATCCAGAAGAATAATCTAAGGACCAGTTTGACTTATCATGAGGTGAAAAACTGTATTTTACAAAAAATCTGTAAACTTCTGTTAACAAGAGCCGTACGGCTCATCCTTAGGCGTACGCTTAAAAAGCAGCCGTACGGTTGCTGTTTTCAGATTCCGTTTTTCTTATTCCGCAGACTTTCTTTGGAATTCTCGTAAAGTCCAGGGCTCATATATTCATTACTTTGATCAGATCAGAGTACACTAATATTTATTGCCATGAGATACTGAAATCCTTTCCCAAGCATTGTTACTTTAGTGAACTACATACATCAATATGTATTAGTCCAAAAGTGTATTTCCTTTCACTACTATTAGTAAGAGGTGTCTTAATCAATTTACAAGATTTACACATATCTCATGATTCGAAATCATGCGAATTTAAAACTCTGTCCCATGGAATTTTAGATGTGTGTTTCTCTTATTTGACATAGACATCAATGCTTTTAAGAATGTAACGCTTACATCCTTAGATTCAGATTTTCATTATTTATGTTATACTTATTATTTTGTTCTTCCAAGATAAGGATATAAAGTTCCATTATATGATTAGCAATATAATAAAGCAAATCATTTTAATGTAACACTTTCTTATTCGAAATAAGAAACATCAATAATCTTCTAATGAAGAAACCAAAATAATATTTTTACTTAAAGTAGGAACATCTCAACATTTGTTCAAAACAAATATAAACCCACTAGGTAAAGACACTTCGCAAGTTCCTATGATTAATGTTGCAACCTTTGCATCATCATTACCACATAGGTTAATCTTTACCTTCCTTAAGTAGTCTTTCTATTTCTCAAGTCTTACACATTTAGACAAATGTGGGATCCATATCCGGTATCCAATACCAAAGAACTTAGAAGTAGAAAGATAAACATAAATACTTAGAGTGGTAGTCCAACTACCCTTCCCTTTTGATCTTTTAATTCAAACTGTAATTCTCCAATGGTCAATCACATTGCCATAGTAGAAATTACATCCTCAGAATTTAGGTTTAGCCACAAATAATTCTTTTAGGCTTGACAACCCTTGTCTTGCCTTTATCTTAAATCCTTGTCCTTATTAACCTTTAGAGTTTGAGAAGGTTTCCATTTGATATTAAGACATATCATTTTAAACATCACATGTCGCTTATGAATTAATGTCAAATCCGTTTGTTAGTTCCAAACTAACTTGATTACCATGCCAACTAAGGTAATTAATATGTATCTCCATGTTCAAAACATGAGAACTTATTAACATACCTTTCATTCATCACATGAATGTTAGGCTCTAATCAATCTCAAATTTTTCTTGCCTTTCTTGCTTGTAGGAACGATTCCTACGTAATTGCTTATCATATAAGCATCCATATATTTCAGAAACTTCTTAAGTTCTAAATATATGGTAGCAAGTCGTAGGACAATTGACATCCATAGATCCACATGTATCTAATTAATATCTTTGTTCATCCTTAAGGCATTAGGTTTATTAGGAATAAGATTTATTAAGAATTCATAACTTCCGATCTTGGTTTAGAACGATTCTTAAGCTCATGACTATGTCAGGAAAGTTAATCTCATTCTCTTAAGTGGGGTCAATTGCAGTAATTTATACATGATTATAGTTTAAAACATTCTACACAATATGCAAATAAATATACACATATATTTCATACCATTACCATTTAGAGATTTTAAAGTATTTCATAAATACTCCCACTAAATTATACACCTTCAAATACAACTCTTGTATAATATAATTTAAATGGGCTAAGATCCATATTTCACTTGATTTGTGAGTCTGCTTTGGCATGAACCTCAAAACCAAGCTATTTAGGTAGATAACTCCTTATCAATCATTTCACATGTGACTCTTAGATCCTTAATGGGATTTGTGACATCTCATGTCATACATGTTTTAATCCCATCTTATGCCTTAGGCCCATAACCGTTATGATAGCCTAATTAAGTTTGAGCACTTTAAACGTATAGACAACATTTGCCTCATCTTGCTTCTCAAAGATAGAATGATGTGCCCTGCTTTGACAGATAAACCACACCGAAACGATCAAGGTACTTCACAAGTGTTTAAATAGTGGGTGGCATAAAACTTAAAATTTTGAGAAGGTTTATTTTCATAGAGAGATGCATCATATATTTAATTATGTCAAACATAATATAATATAGTCTTTGCATAATGGATGTTAACTAATCAAGTTAATTAACAGAAACAAAATCTTGTGATTTAATTATGAAGCAACTTTATAGGGACGGGATCTAAATCATCTGTAAATAATTTACAGATTGGATATTTCATTCGCATTCCCAGAAACAAGGCGTAAGCCTGCCATTTGTCCATGCAATGAATTAAACTAAATTTAGTTTCCTTCTCTTGCAAACAATTTGCACTTTGCTCATAGGGATAAATTCTGAAACTTTTGTTTCCGCAGAACATCTATAAATTGAGAGCACAAAACGTACGGTCGAAACTAAGCCAAAAGGCATCCATATTCCCGTACTAAAATCAAGAAACCAAGTAACTTATCTATACGGTCGAAACTAAGCCAAAATGCATCCACATTCCCGTATAGATTGGTCACTTGTTTCAAGATCATTCATTGTCTCATCAATTTCATAAATTACAGCAATTCTGAACTCTTCAGAATTCTGATTTCTGCAGACTTTCTGGATTGAATCATATTTCAGGAAACAGGGTTTCGAAAACCAGCCATCTGAAACCAGATTCGATTTTTGATTCGAATTCTGTAAACGATTTACAGAACAATCAGAAAACCAGGAAAAAAAAAAAATCTGCCAGAAAACCATGTAGGCACCGTACGGCGGGCCATCAGGCGTAAGCCATCTTTGGAGCCGTACGGTGCCTCCTCTCAGTTTTCCAGTTTTCCAGAATTTCAGAAATTCGATCAATCCCAATCTCGTGTTCATGCATTAATCAGATTAAACCAACACGAATTTACAGATTATGAATTTTATTAGATCTAACCAATAACATGAATAAACAATTTATAACATATACAAATTAGATCTAAATTATCAATACACATAATTGTAGATACCCCGGGGGACCACGGCTTGGCTAGAGCGGTGAATTATCCTAGGATGTCTAACTTGTTTTAGATTGTTTAGAGTCGACACCTATGTTTTTATTGGAACATAAGAAAAACCTAGAAATAGCCTAATTTATGTACAAAACCAGAGATTCGGGAGAGAAGGGTTCGGGGGTTAGGTGACGGAGTGGGAAGTACTTAAACACCCACTCCACCCCGCTTATGCGGGTCTTGCTACTATTGGTGTTCTAATGCTAAATGTCCTTCAATTTATTAACATTACTAACAATTATAATGTAAAGAAAAAGGGGAAGAAAAGAGAATTGTTTTATTTATAAATTTATGCTAAACAATTACATTAAGAAATGTGTAGGAAATTAAAGTAGAGATTAAAATGTAGTGAGATAATCTTAACCAACTTTAATGTAGTAAAGTGGTCATTTGGTCATGTCCCAATTGATGGGGATTGCATACTAGTAAGACTAGAATAAAAGAGAAGAAGAATAAAAGTACCTTTAGAAAAGATGACCTTAGACTTTGACTTGAAGATGGTGTTGTTTGTAGAGAAATGGTTGTGCAACACTTTGTGTAGTGTTTGTTTGTAGGGAAAATGTGTTGAGAGAACTTGCGTATAGTTCTTGTAGGGAAGATGAAGTTGGTCCAAAGAGTGTAAAAAGAGTCCCTTTCTAAGGTAGAAGATGATGGTTTTTATAGGTAAAAAAGAGAGGGAAAGGTTGGTGGGAAATTGGTCAATCCATGTGAGATGGAATTGACCAATAGAAGATAAGATAAATAAAATAATAAATGAAATAAATAAATAAAAGAAAATCAAATAATAATAAAATGAAATATTTTGTTTTTTAATGAAAAGGCTAGAATAAAGGATTGGGGTTTTTTGGAACAAAGGGGGGATGAACTTGGATGTAAAAAGAGGTTATTTTGTAAACTAGGAAAATGAGGGAAATAAGGTGCAATCCGTTACTGCCAAAGTGGGAAGCGCGCGAGTCCCGCTTTTGGGGCGAGACGCGCGCGCAGCCCGTTAACAGTTCCGGAAGCGCCCGCGGCAGAAAAAGACAGAATGACAGAATGACCCTAAAAGTTAACTCTGTTATGCAGTTTAGTTTAAAACTAACGGGATCAGTTAGGAACTTAACCGAAGTAACATAAATCAACAAGAATAAGTTAAATAAAAATACTTTGTATGCAATCGGGGTGAGAGGTCCAAGGCGGGGTGTCTACAGAGCCCCTCGGCGACGTGGATTGCGAAGCAAAACGCGTCGACGAAAGTAAAAACACCCGCCGAGGACATCGACAAAGAAAAAGAAAGAAAAGAAAGCAAAGACTCGATGAAAGCAGTAATTTGAAATTGCTAGAGATAGGGGTGCGCTCCCTGTGTGAGCGTCTTTTGTTGGTAGAGGGGGTGGCATGATCCGTTGGTAAAACTGCCGGCTGAATCCGTTAAGTGAGGCTGTTAGTGAACCTTTGAGGAGGCCGTTGGTGAACCTTTGAATGAGGCCGTTAGTGAACCTTTGAGGAGGCCGTTATTGAACCTTTGAATGACGAATCCGTTAGTGAAATCCGTTGATGAGGCCGTTAGTAAACCTTCGAGGAGGCCGTTGGTGAACCTTTGAATGAGGCCGTTAGTGAACCTTTGAGGAGGCCGTTAGTGAACCTTCGAGGAGGCCTTTAGTGAACCTTGAGGCCGTTAGTGAACCCTTTGAAATGTGGCCGTTAGTGAACCTTTGAAGAGGCTGTTAGTGAACCTTTGAATGAGGCCGTTAGTGAACCTTTGAAATGAGGCCGTTAGTGAACCTTTGAGGAGGCCGTTAGTGAACCTTTGAATGACGAATCCGTTAGTGAAATCCGTGGATGAGGCCGTTAGTGAAACTTCGAGGCCGTTAGTGAACCTTTGTTGACGAATCCGTTAGTGAAATCCATTGATGAGGCCGTTAGTGAACCTTCGAGGCCGTTAGTGAACCTTTGTTGACGAATCCGTTAGTGAAATCCGTTGATGAGGCCGTTAGTGAACCTTCGAGGCCGTTAGTGAACCTTTGTTGACGAATCCGTTAGTGAAATCCGTTGATGAGGCCATTAGTGAACCTTCGAGGCCGTTAGTGAACCTTTGTTGACGAATCCGTTAGTGAAATCCGTTGATGAGGCCGTTAGTGAACCTTCGAGGCCGTTAGTGAACCTTTGTTGACGAATCCGTTAGTGAAATCCTTTGATGAGGCCGTTAGTGAACCTTCGACGAATTGCTTTTTTGAAGCCGTGTGCTGTTTGGCGTTGCAGTTGACTTTTGCGGGGATGCGGGCATGGTTGACTGTGGACCATTTTCTGCTGGGGATGAAGTGCCTCGAGTTGCAGATGCTGTTTGACTTCGCGGTGGTACCTGTTATGTGCTTTGCAGGTATATGTGCTAGTGCAAGAAGATGCATGAAGTGTGAAATGAAGAGAGAAATTGAGAGAAAATTGTGATTGTGGTGTGATGTGATTTGGAAAGCAGAGATTGCTTTGAGAGAGAGAGATTTTGTAAGAATGGAGAAAGTGATTTTGTGTGCGGTGTGATTTAAGGAAAGCTTCGGATGTATTCATACCTTCACTTACCATGGCCGCTTGATTCGGGATGGAGATGTTGTGGCTTTGATGAAGATGATGATTTGCTCTTGCTTTTGAATGTTGGTGAGATGACATTCTGAATGATGGGTTGGTCGTGCCAAAGGCTGCCTACGTATCCCTTGAAGGGAATCAGACCAGCGTAGTTCAAGAATGATGGAGAATGCTGGAGGAGAAGCTAGGAGCAAAGCAAAGTAAAGCACATACTTTTGCACATAGAAGGAGAAAAAGAAAAAGAAAAATCTCTTTTTTTTTTTTTTTTTTTTTAGATTAGAAAGGAAAGAATATGCACACATGTGAGGAAAATATTTTTTTTTAGTTCGTGGGTGAACCATTTTAACCATTGTGTGCTTGTGAAGCCAACCCAAGATCAAGTCATGTTCAGTCGAAGTCCGGATTGCCTCGCTTGAATTCTGTTGTCGCCGGTGTGCCCAACGAAGATTGATGTCTAGCCCCAAGAGATTTGTCGATTATGGGGCTTCAAAAGGCTTTGATGCCGAGATGAGGGGTTGCTAATTGTAAAGCCCCTAGAATGCCTTTGATGCCAAATTTTGAGGGACTTGCATAGCTCCAAGATAAATCAGCTCTTGGCCCATTCGAGTAAATCGCCCTTTGTTGTTGTAGTGAGCAAGCCCCAAGAGGAGATCGTTGATGCCAAGCTTGAGAGATTGCAAATCCCCAAGTTCGTGGGCTTGTAGATGGCGGGATGTGAAGACCTTTCATTGTAAAGCCCCAAATTATCTCGTGATTGGCTCGTTATTGAGAGCGGATGTACCGTTTGGTAGAATTCTTGATAGAGATCTCCTTCTTGCTCTTACTGGGGAGATGAATGGCCTCATTGTGGTCGATACCCAAATGGCTGAGGGCTTATGTCAAATGATGCAGTAATGTCTTGCGGTGCCGTCGAGGTCGCGGAGGATAAGGTCTTGGCGTGATAAAGTCTCAAATGAGTATGCTTGCTTGACTCTTCTTGAGTTGAACTAATGACGGATCTTCGGATGCAACTAGTGTTGTGGCCCAACTTTATCTGAGCTGCACCTTGTGCTTTTGATCTTGGAGAAGGGGGTGCTGAATTGCAGAAACATTGGGATTGGCCGTGGCATTTCCCGCTATAACCCTGTTTTGATTAGAGTTTAGCATATTGAATCTTTTTCCTTTTCTCTAAGATTTCCTTCAAAATCTCGCTGTGAGTTCTAACAAAAATCATCAACTTCATTCATAACATCGGAGTCTTCATTTTAAAACCAAGAGGCCTTTGACTTGAAGTGTTGAGAGACCCGTGAATCTTGATTGTTCTCATGGAGCCATAAGACTACTCCACATTTGAGTATTGTTGCCCAAAAGACTGTCGGTCGCGAAGCCCTAATACTGCCCTTTGCTTGAATTACTGTAATGCCGTAGCCCAAAAGATTGTAGATTGCAAAGCCCGTTGAGACCTTCGGTGCCGAATTGAGGAAGCTTCCAATGTTGCACATGACTTGGCTGGGGATACTGCTGGGGAGTTAATTTCTCTTTGCCGAGGGAGCCTTTAAGACTTGACCGTAGCCCCTAGAGTGCCATCATTGATTGCGAGAAAGGTCCATCCTTGATTGGGGGAACAAGCACGGGCACACATGACAAGAGGGCTTTTTGACATCCCTTTTGAGAGACTTTGAGGATAGTCTCACACATCTTTCTTGAGCATAGCCCCTAGGGCTTATTGATTGTCAAATGAAGCATAAGAAGCCCTTTTTCTTGAGTCACATAGCCCCTAGGGCGTCACCATTTGTTGAGTAAAGCAAGAGTGACTCGTCCTCGTGTGAGGGAATAAACATGAGAGGATATGGCAAGAGCTACTCCATTTCTTGGGAGCCTTTCGGCGTACTTTAGAAGCACATACTTGAAGAAGCCTTGAAAACTGAGACACATGTTGTTGCTATTTGCTGCCCAAGCCAATTGACTAGCTAGGGATTATTTGTGCAACCTCGTGCCCTTTTATGATGGGCTTGTTCTCGGATGGATCTTGGTTACCACGGGCCTTCTTTTCATGAACCCAAAAATGCACACTGCTGGAGAATGATGCCGATAACCCAAGACAACCTTTGATGGTGCTATATCTTGTCGAGCCTTTTGCAATCCCAAAGCTGACTCGGTGGGGAATTGACTTGCTGAGGAGATTAATGTAGAACTTGTCTTCTTTAGAGGCCGGGGATCTCCATTTCTCTTTCCCTTCTCTCTCTCACTCTCTCATTTTTTTTATGACGCACCCTGTTTTTTGCCTAGACCGCCCTTTCGGGTTTTCAATCTAGCGGGCATCTCTTTTGCGTCTTCATCATTTTTTTTTTTTGACTCAATTGATGAGGAAGTGTGCATTGACTCTAGCTGAGGAGATAAGACATGTGATTTTACGGTGGAGACCTTTTGTCACTAATGATGAGTGACATTGAATTGACTAGGGAAGTGTCCCTAGTATTGACATGTATTTTTTATTGAATTGAATGACTCGCGAAGGCAATTAAGTCATTAAGAAAGAAGAGAAGGAAAGCCCCAATTTGATTGCAAGAAATTGGGAGTATGCAGAAAGAATAGAAGTCCTTAGACTCGACAAGGAACGCGAAATGATTCCAAATCTAAGAAAGTCGTTCAATCTTTTTGGTGATTAATTCATTGGCAAATGAATCGTACAAAGATGTCTTGACAAGTTCGAGATGAAGGCCGATCACCATAACGCGCTAGGACTAAACATATCTTCTTTCTTGCATGAGACCGGACCCGCAGGTTGCCTACGTTCCTCCAGTGTAGAGGCTCAGGTCACCGTAGTTCTTGTGAATTCTCCATTCTTTGGGATGGAATTGTTGCTTCGTCGTGTAGCTTCGTCCTCCTTTGGTGGATGGAATGATGTTGATCTTGATGTGAACTTCTTTGATTGAGGGGGATTTTTTTTTTTTTTTTTTTTTTGTTTTTTGTGTGCTCTAACTTTTGCCTAGGTTGATTTGAAGAGTTCAACCTAGCGAGCATTATTTATTTATTTATTTTTTATTTTTTTTTAATCCTCCCTTTGAAACATTGCTTGATTTTTCTCCATGGTTGTTGCTTCACCTTTGATGTCTTGGCTTTGTCTTCGTCGTTGATGATGTTGCCTTCGTCACAATGTTTAGCCCCTAGGCGTTCAAGTGATGGCCTTCATTCCAAAACTCGTTTAGACATCTTTTCATCATTTTGCCAAGAATTAGATTTGAACAACTTGGAAGAGTGTATGAGGACAAGAACGACTTTTTATTTGATGATGAGACTTGACTCAAAATTTCACATTAATCGGACAAAGAAAACTTAATGCACACTTAAGAGGACTTTGACACTTTTTTTTTTTTTAATTCCTATTACTAGGTAGAGAAAGAGAAACGGAGATTGTTGTTATAGTCCCCATTATCGTTGTAGTCTCCTTGTGGCATGATTTTTTGTAGAAGCCCCATTTCGAAACCAAATCATTCTTCTTTAATGAGTTCTTGCATGTTGGCACTCTCTAAAGGTTGCTCTTCACCCACAGTAAATTCGCCGTTGTCGAACAAATCTTGGATGATGTTTCGGAGAAGGAAGCACCCTTCGGTAGTATGGCCACTATGCTTGTGGTAGCCGCACCATTCACCATGTGCATGATTCTTCGGTATCGTCTTCGGCTTGTACCCCTCCAAAGGCTTGACCTTTCCACTTGCCACCAAAGTTTCAAATGCTTCGGCTTGGGTTACTCCTAGGAGAGGAGTGAAAACTCGGTTATTGGCGGTACCTTTGTAGCTTTTGAGGGACGGGCCACTTGAGAATGCTTTACCCTTAAACTTTGCCTTGTTGTTGGTGAGCTCTTGCAAACGGGCTTTGAGCTCGGAAACCTCTTCTTTGTGAATCTTCCTCTCGAGATCAAAACGGGCTTGCCACAAATCGTCTTTTCGGCGGGCATCCTCGAAAAGTCTATCCATTTGTTCCCCCATGGCTCTTATTATGTTGAAGAGTCTTTCGTTGGACACGGAGAAGTACCCACCATTGTTGTTGTTGCCGTTGGAAGCCATTGGACCTATTGAAAGAACACGGTTGATCTTAGGGTGGCCCCACAAATACCTTTTGAGTAAAATAAATTTAACCCACAAACACGAAAAAGACTCAACCATATAAAGAAAATGACTCTTTTTTGTTTTTTTTTTTTTTATTTACAAAAGTCGGAAGGACGGAGTCCTTTTTGGGGTTTCTAGAAAAAATAGTGGAATCGTCACACTAGTATATAGACCTTCTCGCGGTCCCATATACTCATCGGATTCCACCACGCTTGTGAGACCTATATGTGTCAGGATTAAACTAAATTAATGTAGTAAATCATACATGCGGGGACAGATTTTTTATTTTCGTCCAAGATAGCCACTTTTGGGGACAGAGTTTTATTTCGTCCATTGCAACGAGTGGCATGTATGATTTGAAGACATTAGTTTAGGAAAATCTCGGCACATGGAAACCGACTTGAGTCACGGAGTGTTAGACCCTAGACTAGAATTGTGTGGTTTGTGCTCGGCTTGAATATGAGGCTTAAAGGTCACCCCCGGCATGTAGTCATGAACTACGCCACGGGCTGAGGTTTACCGCTTCAAAAGAGCCAAGGTCGAGTGGAGCTTGAAACTTTCTAGGACGGGCCTCAACGGGTTTGGCGTTGGACTTGTGCGACTCGATAGTGAGCAGTTGATAAGAATATGTGCATGTAGTGTGAGGTCTAACATGTGACAAAACGTTTTTTTTTTTCAAAATAAATAAAGAAAAAACAAATAAGCACATAATTATAACTTTCGAATCACCCGTGTGACCGATAAAAATAAACAGAAAGTAAAAATTGTTTTGTGCAGGCCCGGTGCCTACACACTGTCAAAACCACTCTGTTCTGTTCACTGTTCTGTTTCTGGAGAATGCCCAAAGCGCACGCATTAGGATGCCTACTCGGGAGGCGCGTGCATTAGACAAAGAGGGGCAGAGGCGCCCGCATCTGGGTAACAACCTGTAAATCAGCGGGTTCAAGGGATTGCCTTGACCCTAAATAAAAATGTTTTCCCCTGCAGAATTTGTTAGCACAGAAACATAGAATGGAAGGACAAGAAGGAAGACAGGCGATTCTGGTAATTGGGGTCGGACGCGCGCGCTTTAGGCCAAGGAGGCCAGAGGCGCGCGCTTCCCACCCTTTTTACCAGGATGCCCAGAAAACAGTAATAAGAACACCAAAAGTTAACAACGCAAGTTTAACCCTCTAAATCGTCCCCAGCGGAGTCGCCACTGTAGATACCCCGGGGGACCACGGCTTTGCTAGAGCGGTGAATTATCCTAGGATGTCTAACTTGTTTTAGATTGTTTAGAGTCGCCACCTATGTTTTTATTGGAACATAAGAAAAACCTAGAAATAGCCTAATTTATGTACAAAACCAGAGATTCGGGAGAGAAGGGTTCAGGGGTTAGGTGACGGAGTGGGAAGTACTTAAACACCCACTCCGCCCGCTTATGCGGGTCTTGCTACTATTGGTGTTCTAATGCTAAATGTCTTTCAATTTATTAACAGTGCTAACAATTATAATGTAAAGAAAAAGGGGAAGAAAAGAGAATTGTTTTATTTATAAATTTATGCTAAACAATTACATTAAGAAATGTGTAGGAAATTAAAGTAGAGATTAAAATGTAGGGAGATAATCTTAACCAACTTTAATGTAGTAAAGTGGTCATTTGGTCATGTCCCAATTGATGGGGATTGCATACTAGTAAGACTAGAATAAAAGAGAAGAAGAATAAAAGTACCTTTAGAAAAGGGGACCTTAGACTTTGACTTGAAGATGGTGTTGTTTGTAGAGAAATGGTTGTGCAACACTTTGTGTAGTGTTTGTTTGTAGGGAAATGTGTTGAGAGAACTTGTGTATAGTTCTTGTAGGGAAGATGAAGTTGGTCCAAAGAGTGTAAAAAGAGTCCCTTTCTAAGGTAGAAGATGATGGTTTTTATAGGTAAAAAAGAGAGGGAAAGGTTGGAGGGAAATTGGTCAATCCATGTGAGATGGAATTGACCAATAGAAGATAAGATAAATAAAATAATAAATGAAATAAATAAATAAAAGAAAATCAAATAATAATAAAAAGAAATATTTTGTTTTTTAATGAAAATGCTAGAATAAAGGATTGAGGTTTTTTGGAACAAAGGGGGGATGAACTTGGATGTAAAAAGAGGTTATTTTGTAAACTAGGAAAAGGAGGGAAATAAGGTGCAATCCGTTACTGCCAAAGTGGGAAGCGCGCGAGTCCCTCTGTTGGGGCGAGACGCGCGCGCAGCCCGTTAACAATTCCGGAAGCGCCCGCGGCATAAAAAGACAGAATGACAGAATGACCCTAAAAGTTAACTCTGTTATGCAGTTTAGTCCAAAACTAACGGGATCAGTTAGGAACTTAACCGAAGTAACAGAAATCAACAAAAATAAGTTAAATAAAAATATTTTATATGCAATCGGGGTGAGTGGTCCAAGGCGGGGTATCTACAATAATCCAATTATTTATTGATAATCCCAACATGCAATTATTCATAGAGATCACATTAATATAATAATTACATAATCCCCATATTTATGCTCATAAATTTCATATCGCATATAAAATTCAAATCACACATTCATCTTTATCACCATGCAAAATTCATATAATCGAATTAAATAATTTAAACATGATGTATTAAAATAATCAACAACGAACGGGGCTCTGATACCACTGTTGGATTTTGATGCATCATACGCAGTGGAATAAACATTAGATCAAACACCCATGAGCCCGGATCCGTGCATGTTGATTAAATTAAATACAGGATGAAAGAAACTAACCCTTGAAAATCATATCCATGAACACGGACTTTAAGGTGCTAACGCAAACACCCTCTATCGGTATTCACACGTCGAACGGATATCAAGAACACCTTCTTGATCTGGATTGCTAGACCCAAGGCTTGATGAAGAAACGATTTCTTCGTAGGAATTATTTTTCTCCATTGATCATTGTACTTTGATGATTCTCAATCTCAAAATAAATAATCATACCTCTTTATAATTTATTGTTTCTAAAACAATGATTGTTGATTTCCAAAATCACCATTAGAGGCTGTCAAACCCGGCTATATATCATATATAAGGGTCTGACCTAATTCCGTTTGGGATCGGGATTCCTTTTCGCAAAAGAAAACTGAATAAACTGTACTGTTATGGGGGCAGTGTTGGTGCCAAAGACACAACAAGGGTATGAAAGGAGGCTAGAGGGGGGGGGGGTGAATAGCCTACTTAAAATTTCAACCATTTTTCAAAATTCAACCAAGTGCTTACAATCTTGAGTTTACGGTCGAGTAATAAACCGTGCGGTCAAGATGTAATATGCACAGCGGAAGTTTTCGATGGAAATAAGGTAGAGTTGGTTTTGACTAAAATCTCTGAGTAGGAATACCAGAACTCACGGTCAACCAAGTTGCGGTCAAATGAGTCCGGTCAAGGGTAAGTACGGTCAAGAGATTTGCGGTCAAGAGATGGTTGAGAGTTTGAAAGTTGTTGTGTTAGAAGTTTTGGCAAAAGATAAGTTAGTCAGATTTTAGCTAAGGCAATGTGGAGAACAGGCAAACACAATTCACAGCAAGTTATTAAATCTGAAAGATCAAAACACTAAACGACAAACAAAGTTAATATGAACAATAAAGAACAAGATGAACAATACTTGAAAGTAAATTTGCAGAAAGTAAAATGACACAAGTATTTGGAAAGGTTCGATCTGTTAAAAGATCTACGTCCTTTACCAAGATGGTCAGTCTTGGATTTTGAATGGAGGTATATATTGATTCTTGAGTGTACAGATTACAGAGATGAAGCTTTGAATCAACACCTACTTTCTATGAAGAATAAATCCTAGACTTAGACCAGTGTATCCCTTTTGATTCAATCTAAGTGATTGATCAATTGGGGTGAGTGTGTGTGTAAGAATCTGAAGCTCTTTGAAATCTATATGATTTAGAGCCTAAAGAATCTTATGTGTTACGAGGCTTGAGATGACTTGTTTGTTGCTGGAGATCTTTGAAGGTTTGAAGGTGAGTTCTTTGAAGATTCAAAGGATTCTGGAAATCTTGAGTATGATCTTCAATCACCAAGTATTTTAACAGCAATTTCTCTCTATTTAATCTCAGCTTAGTTCAATGAAGAACTTAAGGGCTATTTATAGCCTTGAATGAGAAAATAGCTGTTGGATTTACTTGGGCTCCAAGTTGAAGGACAATGAGCTGTTGAATTCTGATTAGAGCTCAATCTGAGTTTGTCCTTTTTGCAGATAAGAGGTGGTCCCACTTAGATGAATTTCAAATTTGAATTACTTGGGATCCAAGTTCTGCAACGTTCTAAACTAACCATAGTTTGACCATGGTTAAGTTTTAACAAACTTGGGTTCTTGGACAACTTCATCATTTGCGGTCAAGGCCTCACGGTCGAGTGGCTTGCGGTCGAGGGGTCAGATGTGACCTGTTAAGATATGCCACAAAGCTCACGGTCACTGACTTCCGGTCAAGTGATTCACGGTCAAGTGGTCTTCCACGGTCAGGTGGTCTACCACGGTCAAGTGAATTCACGGTCAAGGTCTTGACCACTAAAATTCCAGACTTAGAAAATTTAAGCCTATCAAACTCAAGCCTATACTATCAAAATAGACTATTCTAAAAATGAAGTTTTAACACTTCTTTACAATATATTCTAAAGTCCACAAAAAGATAAAATTAGGTTATGGGATCAATCAAATCTAGGTAATAGGAGTGGTTTATAATAAGCATACCCAACAATCTTCCCCTATTTGATTGAGATCATTACCTACTATAACAAAGGCTAATTCATTGTACTTGGTAATAACATGTTTTCAAGAAAATAATATTTTATTAATTTCATGCCCCAAGTCAATGCACACTCTAAGCCAGTGTCAGAGATTTCTATCAGCCTCAAAGGATAAAAAAAAAACTAATCCTAGCAAGATAGACATATAAGGTTTGAATGCATTTTTAGAGAAAATGACAATAAGCAAATGCATCAAAGAGGCACTCATAAATATCCATTCACGTATAGGGAGTGCAGAACCAAAAGAGGGATTAAGTTTTTACAGATCCAAATAAAAAGAAACATAAAAGTAAATTGTTTTGGGACAAACATAAATGTAAAATTGTTTTGGGACATCACAAATCAATAACAAAGTTTCAAATGACCACATACGGTCATATTCAAATGATGCGGTCAACCCAAGTATGGATCTCTTTCAAAGTAACCAAATTTCTTTGAGAGGCCAACTCCAGGAATGATGATGGGGTCCTTGAGATCATTGATTTCGAGGAAGTCCATGTTCACAGTTGGAAATTCAAAGCTGTCTTCACCTTCATCTTCATCAGCAGCAAGTCTGTTCCCATGTCCGGTCGCTTGATTTTGAGATGAGGAGCCTTGAGATCCAGCAATGCTATCCACGGTCAATTGAAGAGTTGAAATTTTGTTAATGACTTCCTGCACATTTGAGTTAGCAATTTCATAAACTCTATCAATCTTGGAAGTTTGACCTTCAAGCCGTTGGGTGTGGACTTGCATAGCTTGCCTCATAGCTTCTATCTTGGGCGTGAACTTTTCTGCGACCGATAACAAACCAACAGAAACACTTGCGTTGATTTCCGCTTTGAGAGAGGTCTTGACCTTATCCATCTTCTCAAATAGAAAATTCTTGTTGCCTGTAATCACCTTTGACATTTCTTTGCCAGCTTCATCAATTGTCTTGACCAGTAAACGGTCAATGGAATTGGATTGTGCCTTGAGTTCCTCTTTAAGATCAGCACGGGTGAGAGAAGCGGTAGAAGTGGATGCGGTCAAGGCAATGTTGGGATTCACGGTAGCTAGACTTTCAAGAATAGCCTTTGTTATGTTCTGACTCTCCCCCTTAATGGTCTCAACAACAGAAGTCTTGAGCTGATCAACCTCATTCTGCAACTTAATCTGGTTTGCAACAAGCTTTGCAACCTCACCTTGAGTATCAAGGTTGATCTGAGTCAAGAACTCAATAGCAGTTAAAATGTGAGCCATTTGATCGACCGTACCAGAAGCGGTCGGAGGAGCTTGAGTAGACTGAAGGGGTGAGGGAGCAGGAGACTTGGTTAATACATCATTATGGTCACTGGGTACACGGTCGCCATCTTGACCGTGACCCTGAAGTTCAACATTAGTGGACTTGTCTTGATCCGTGGTCGCCTCAACAGGATGGACTTGATCATTATCACTAAAATCAGGGCTGTCTATATTCACAATTTTCTCAACATGTTCAACATCACCACCTTCAATATCTTGATTACCAGATTCACCACTTGATTCTACCAACTCCACATCATCTGGTTCATCAACTAAGTTAAGAGTGTGCTTTTCTCTTTGTCGTTGCGGTTGAGTAGGAGGGACATTAATATCCTCATCACGGTCGCCTTGCATAGGTGAACCGGATGGAGTGAAGATAGGAGATGCGGTCGACAGAGGCGGTTGAGATACCTTGGTTTTCTTTGAGGTTTGGATGGGACTTAGTGAGAGGTCCCTTTTCTTGGATTTCTCCCCCTGAGATGGAACGGGGAGTGCAGAAGACTTTGTTTTGAAGGATTTGGATGGTGCGGTCGGAGAGGGCACGGTAGGCTTGGAGACGGTTGATTTGGAGGGAGGTACGGTTGACTTTACTTTGAGAGGAACGGTAGAGGGAATTCTGGAAGAGGGCTTGACTGTTGAGGGGTCCTTGATGATAACTCCAGTCAGCGGTCTGGGTTTGGAAGGAGCGGTCGAGGCACTAGCAATTCCTTTGCCTTTGACCCTTCTAGACATTTGTTCCTCAGCTTCTTCATCATCCTCTTCATCATCATGAACAGATGAGGACTTTCCAGGAGCATCAAGTCCTAATGCTAATCTAGCAGCCTTGGTGAAGTTAGGAGGGATGTATTTTTCTCTTTTATGCTCAGGTTCACGGTTTCTGTACTCTTGAT
This sequence comes from Campanula takesimana, assembly GCA_026119855.1. Lineage (NCBI taxonomy): Eukaryota > Viridiplantae > Streptophyta > Magnoliopsida > Asterales > Campanulaceae > Campanula > Campanula takesimana. The sequence goes on from JAOWBW010001268.1 coordinate 93,779, forward strand.
ACTGAACATCACCAAACCTGTTGCGGTAGGTGGATCTCATAGTCTTGATGTCAAAGACCTTGGATAATGAGATGGTCACACTAGCATCTTTGTCCCTGTTGATTTCCCTTCGAACTTCAGGGATGAATTTGAATAGGAGGGAAAGGAACCTGGTGTTTTTCTTGTACTTGGTGATGGCCTGATCAGATAGTTGCTTCTTGTAATCATTAATGTGGTCCAACAATAGTCCATACAGGATCTTGGGCCAGTTCAATGTTCGACCGAGATAGATTGCGGTTGATAGCTTCCATTGGGTAGAGTTGAAGTTTCCATGATTGCCACTTTTGCAAAGAAGACCATGGCCAACCAGATGACCAATATAGTACATCACTTCAGGAAATGTCTTGCAGTAGGGCTTGCAGACATCAATGGATCCAATCAATCTCATTGCTAGACCATCATACTCCTCATCAGTTAGGGAGATAGGGGCCTCAGTGTCGATGTCAAGGCCAAGTGTGGCAGCAATGTCGGTGTAATCAATCTCAACTTTGTGACCATAAACCTCAGCTTCAATCCAATTGAGCGGTCTGTTTTGATCATCTCTCCCTTTGATTTCTTTAGCTGTGGAGTAGAATTCTCCAACTGCGGCAAGGTAGTGATCAGGTTGATTCATGGTGAAGTAATGAAGTATGCCAGATTTCTTCATCCTTTTGATCAAATGCCTCCCAATAGCATCCTTTTGGAGGTCTTCATAGTCAATAACGCACCCAGGAATGAATGATTGTTCTTCCTACAAAATTGAGAAAGTTAGTAACACTGATGCGGTTGACCAATGTGCGGTCGAAGGATTAAAGATGATGCGGTCGACAGGCACACGGTAGACAGAGAGAACGGTCGACGCAAAAACACTTAGAAATATTTTAACGAAGTTTCCAAAATACGCACAAACACCATATCACTATGTGTAATAAGATGATACGAATCAAAAAGTGATTTCTCAGGAACACGAAGAACACCTCAAGAACATGAAGAACACTGTTCATGACGAAAACCCAGAAAATGATTCTATGCACGAAAATCAATAAAAATTATATCAATGTGAGCACAAAAACCGATTACAGGCATAAATAAAATTAATTTCACTATCAAAACAACATAAGTTCCCAGAATATGAAAGGGCAAAGTTTAACCAAAAAGCTTCAAAAAAATTTCATGTCATAGAGAGATTTAGCAACTATAACAAGAATCTAAGCATTATATAGAACTCGAAATCATGAAAAAGATTAAAATGAGCATCATCAAAGCATAAAACAACCCAGAAATTGAATCAAGACAATAGAATATGAAGGGTTGTTGAAACCCGCCAAAAACAAAAACTAAAAATAGGAGAGTTTTGGGTCAAGAAATCATACCATTGTGTCTTCAGAAAGTTGTTCTTGCGATTTCTTAGATGATTTTGTTGGTTGAGTTGATTTTGGTGCCATTTATAGAGAAAATGAGAGTGAAATGATGAAAGACTAGAGAGAGGGTGAACTGGGTTTAGAGAGAGAAAGTAGAGAGAGACAGTGAGTAGAGAGAGAAAGTGAGAGGTGAGGTGGGTTTCTGATAAAAAGTAAGTTGCAGAGGTGGAGTTGAGGGTAAGTGGAACGGTTTGGGAAGAAAGAAGTGGGAGGTTAACTCTGCAAATTCAGGGATTTGACAAGAGATGTCCTTTTGTCATAAATGCATGGATAGTGACGGCGGACATAAATAAGGGAATAAAATTAATTGCAAATGATTTGAATTAAATGAAAACGAGGGAAAAGAGGAAATTACAAAATTACCCCTTTGGATGACTAGGAGGATCCTAAAATTTGCTAAGTTAGAAATACTTACCTGGTCACCAAACTCTTGCGGTCAGGTGCTTGACCGTGAATATTTGCGGTCAAGAATGTTACCTTGGCCTATGTATGCTTCTTTAAAGCAGTGAACGAATATCATCATTTTCCCATGCGGTCGGCTTCTTTAAAGCCTGAACAAATTACATCTTTGTATGCGGTTAATGGGGCGGTTGGCATATGAGCGGTCGACATTTATGCGGTCAGCATTGATGAGGTCAGTAAGCTTTGATAGATTTTGATGCTTCGACCGGAATTACTTGACCGGTGAGATGGTAATCGACCGTTGTGACCTACTTGGTTTTGGACTTTAGAGAAAACATAAGACATTAGCACAATCAAAGTATATGGACAAGTAATTAAAGTTCTAGCATACCCATCTCTCCTCTAAGATACCTAAATCTCTTGGAATCCAGAGCCTTGGTGAGAATATCTGCAATTTGATTGTCAGTACTCACATACTCTAGATGGATATTACCTTTTTCCACATGATCCTTGAGAAAGTGGTATTTGATATCAATGTGTTTGGTCTTTGAATGCATGACAGGGTTGTTGGAGACAGCAATGGTAGATGTGTTGTCACAATAAATTGGACAATTTTCTTCTTTAATTCCGTAGTCGACCAATTGTTGTTTCATCCATAGCACTTGGCAGCAGCAGCTTCCAGCAGCTATATATTCAGCTTCAGTGGTAGATACAGAGACTGAGGCTTGTTTCTTGCTTACCCATGAAACTAGTCGATTTCCAAGAAAATGACATGTTCCACTCGTGCTTTTCCTGTCTATTGTACATGCTGCATAATATGCATCTGAGTAACCTGTAAGATCAAAGTTCGAATCTTTGGAGTACCAAAGTCCAAGGTTATAGTCCCAGATAGATATCGAATAATACGTTTAACAGCAATAAGATGTGCTTCTCTAGGATCAGCTTGATAACGTGCACAAACGCAAACACTAAACATGATATCTGGTCTACTAGCAGTTAAGTATAGGAGAGAGCCAATCATACCTCGGTACAAGGTTTGATCAACCTTCACCTTTCAAGTCTTTGTCTAGCTTGTTACCAGTAGCCATAGGAGTGTCGTATGCCTTTGCATTTTCAAGTCCAAATTTCTTGATAAGGTCCTTTGTGTACTTTGCTTGATTGAGGAAGATGCCTTCAGCGCATTGTTTAATTTGAAGCCCAAGGAAGAATGTTAATTCTCCCATCATGCTCATCTCAAATTTTCTTTTCATTAGTTTCTCAAATCGCTTACACAACAATTCATTAGTAGAGCCAAAAATAATATCATCTACATATATTTGAACTAATAAAGTATGATCATGATATTTAGCAATGAATAGAGTTGTGTCAATCTTACCACGCTTGAAGCCTTTCTCTAGGAGAAATTTAGATAGAGTATCATACCATGCACGTGGAGCTTGTTTGAGTCCATATAAAGCTTTACGGAGTTTGTAGACATGATTTGGAAATTTGGGGTCTTCAAATCCGGGCGGTTGAGCAACAAAGACTGTTTCTTGAAGTTCACCGTTGAGGAATGCACTCTTCACATCCATTTGATATATCTTGAATCTTTTGAAAGAGGCATAAGCTAAAAATATCCTTATAGCTTCAAGTCTTGCAACGGGGGCAAAAGTTTCATCATAATCAATGCCTTCTTCTTGTCTGTATCCTTGTGCAACCAACCTAGCTTTGTTCCTTGTGATGCTTCCATTCTCATCCATCTTGTTTCGGAACACCCACTTTGTACCTATCACTCCTTGATCTTGAGGCCTTGGAACTAAGGTCCAAACTTTGCATCTTTCAAATTGGTTGAGCTCTTCTTGCATAGCAACAACCCAACTTGAGTCTTGGAGTGCTTCATCAACTTTCTTGGGTTCAACTTGAGATATAAATGCAGTAAGTGCATCATAGTTTGATCTTCTTGTTCGAACACCAGAATGCAAATCACCAATGATATTCTGAATTGGGTGATCTCTAACCTCATGAACTTCTTGAGGTATATCTGGTTGAGTTGATGGTGGTTGTAACTCTTCTAGTGGTACATCATTTGTGCCATCCAAATCATAAGTAATTTGAGGGATAGGTTCTTCCACATTGATGGGTGTTTCAACTTTAACTCCATTTGAGGTAGCAGCAGATGTGGTAGTTTCTGGTGCTTCATGAGTGGTTGATGGAGGTGCAGCTGAGGTAGGTAGGTTTCCTTGTGTTGATTGATTTTGTGGTCGACTTGTACCTGTCTCATTAATCTCAACAAAATCATCAGCAACATTTGGAGCCATATGTGGCTCAAGGAGAGAATGTTCATCAAAAGTAACATGGACAGATTCAACTATCTTAAGAGTGGTTTTATTAAATACAAGAAAAGCTTTTGAGTGTTTAGCATACCCAATAGATATACCTTCATCGGCCTTAGGAGCAAATTTACCTCGATGTTCTTTACCGTTGTAGAGTATGAAGCATTTGCATCCAAATATCTTGAAGTATGCTATGTTGGGGGTTCTTCCTCTCCAAAGTTCATAAGGAGTTTTGTTGTAGGTCTTGTTGATGAGGGATCTATTTTGAGTGAAGCATGCTGTGTTGACGGCTTCAGCCCAAAAGTATTGAGGTAGCTTTGCTTCAGCAATCATAGTCTTTCCAGCCTCTATCAACGTTCTGTTCTTCCTTTCCACAACACCGTTTTGTTGTGGAACTCCAGTAGCAGAGAAGTTGTGGTCAATACCATGATCATCACAGTATTGAGCAACACCGTTGTTCTTGAATTCTGTACCATTGTCGGATCGAACACTAACGATGTCATCTTCCTTTTGTGTTTGGAGCTGTCTAAAGAGTGCGGTCAAAATGTCATAACAATCACCTTTGGAGCTCATCATCTCGACCCACGTATATGTTGAGTAGTCATCTACCACAACTAAGGTATATCTATTTCCTCCAATACTTGCGGTAGTAACAGGTCCAAACAGGTCCATGTGAAGTAATTGCAAACATCTTGAAGTTGAAGGGGTTGTCTTGCTGGAGAAAGACGATTTTGGTTGTTTGCCTAGTTGACATGCTGTGCACTTCTCATCGTGGTGATCAGCTACTTTGGGTAGACCACGAACTAGATTTTCTCTACCAATCTTGGAGAGATACTTGAAGTTTAAGTGACTTAGCCTTTTATGCCATAGCCAACTATTTTCACTAACATTCTTTGCTACAAAACAGAGATTAGAAGAAATGCATGATGAATTAAAATCAACAATATAAACATTTTTATTACGAATCCCTTTGAGAAAAGTGACGCCGGATATGCCATCTTTGATGAGACAGAAATTTGAAGTGAAGTGGCATTGCAATCCTTTGTCGCAGAACTGAGATATTGAGAGTAGATTGTGTTGTAGACCAACAACTAGAGAGACTTCTTGGATGGTGATTTTTCCTTTACGAATGACTCCATATCCTACAGTCTTTCCTTTGTTATTATCTCCGAAGGTTACTGATGGCCCTTTTTCTTCACGGACATCTTCCAATAAATTGATATCTTCGGTCATGTGCCTTGAGCAGCCACTATCGAGATACCATAAACTTGATTTATCCTTGAAGTGTCCAGCCATTAAGCAGAGGACCTATAAAATAAACATTTAAGAACAAGGTCCCTTTTTATTCTTTTGGGTCCAAAGGGTTAGCAACTTTTAACAACCCATACTTGCCTCACAGAAGGGGGTTTAAGACTTCTGGGATTTGGTGTGAATCTTAAAAGACATTTAGCAGCCTTGTGACCATAATCATCACACACGGAACAATGGTGGAAGCCACCCAACTGAGGGTTAACAAACTTTGTCACGGTCTTCAGCACAACATCGTTTACAGGTGTGGATGCGGTCTCCTTTACAAAGTTCATCCTTTTGAACTTTGCTGCATTTCCACCATATGCGGTCGACTTACCATGAAAGATATTCTGCCGCGGTAGGATTCTGCGGTAGGAAGACTCTGCCTTGCCGCATGAGGTAGACTCTGCGGTAGGTTCATCCACGGCAATACCTTTCATCTTTGCCTTGCCAGTTTGTTTCTTAGGGTAGACATAGTTGAACTCTAGTTTCTTCTTTGGTTCTTGTCCTACACCCTTTGAAACATGATGTTTAGCCTTCGACCCTTCCAAAGTTTGCTGGGTAAATTTCTCATCTCTTTCACAACAAGATGCACATTTAAAGTTGTCACTAGTTTGAAATCCTAAGCCTTCCTTATCACCACTAGGCTTTTGGGATTCTAAGATTTGTTCCATAGTGACACGAGAATTGGTCCACTCACTAGTGATCTTTTCCAAGTCATTTATCTCAGCAACCAATTCATCATTTTTAACTTTAAATATAGCATTTTGTTCTTCTAAGAAACGGTTTCGATCAGTAAGAGGAGTCATACTCTTGATCTGCTCCTTAAGGAGGGTGAGTTCAGATCTTAATAGAGATTTCTCCGTCTTAAGCTGGGAAATTTCTTCAGTTGAAAGTGCTAAAGCTTCCTTCATGCCAGAGAATTTACTAATTACCTGTTCAGCTTTTGCAAACATCTTTTCTTGTTCATCGGGGGAAATGTCAAATTTGACTTGAGGTGTGGTAGACAGAACTTTCTTCACTTTGGGGTTTAGTAGAGCCTTCTTTGCTGCACTCACATCACATCTTGAAAATAGAAGATCACCATTCTTTTGAACCGGAGTTAGGAATCCTTTTTCTGCAAGTTCATCGGCCGTATAACTTATCCGTTTAGGTTTTGCATTTGGTGAGCGATGACTTTTATTATCATCCTCATCATCGGACTGAACGACCAAACAGATGTGACCTTCTTCAGAATCCTCATCGCTTTCATCAGAATCTGACTCTATCCAGGTAGCTAACTCTTTTGTGGTAGAGTCCTCTTCAGCAACCATCCCCTTTTGCTTTGAGTATCTTGGATTGAAGTTGCTTTTCTTCTTCATATACTCATACTTGGGAATTGGGCATTCTGAAGCGAAATGACCGGGTTTCCTGCAATTAAAACAAACGAGATCCTCTTTCTTCTTTGAGAAGTTCAAGTTCTCTTTCTTCTTTGAAGGTATGCTCCTTGAAAACCTTGTTGGAGCTTTGCTTGTTGATCCGGGTCTTGCTGTCTTTCTGAACTTTTGGAATCTTTTCACGAACATAGAAAAATCATCATCATCCATATCAAGTAAATCTGATGTGGAGATTTTTGGATCTTCTTCCTCGATCACTTCTTCCTTTTGAGCAACCAACGATAAGCTCTTTGTTTTTCCTTCCATTTCAGCAATGTTGTTAAGCTTGATATCAAAGACCTTGAGGTTGGAATAGAGGCTTCTGAGAGACATGTCATCTAGTAGCTTGGTATCTTCAAGAGTGTTTCCTTTGTGTAGATATTGCGAACCAAGAGCGGCAAGAAAATTAACATTGATTTCTTTCTTGGTAAGCTTCTTTCCGAGTGCTGTATAAGTACTCACGATCTCACAATAACGATCATAAGTGGCTCTTAGTGATTCACCGGGGATCTTAGCAAAGTTGTTGAATCTTCGTTGAATTGCAAACTTTTTGCTTTCCTTGCAAGCTTGATCTCCTTCGATGTAATCTTCAATTGCATCCCAAAGTTCTTTTGCAGTAGAACATTCCATGATCTGTCGACGCTGTGACGTACTCAAGGTACTCAAAAGTATGCTCTTTGCTTTCACATCCATTCCAACCAGTCTTTTCTCTTCATCGGTCCATTCAGCTTTTGGTTTCTTGATAGTCAGATTTGCACCATTGGTTTCTGGATCCGGATTAGCTTTCATTGGGAAGTATGGTCCAATGGTAAGACAATCACCAAGTTGCTCATCCATGGAGTAGAACTGAGTTAGAATGCTGTGCTTCCATACGTCAAAATTATCTTCGTCGAACACTGGAACGTGAGTGAAGTTAACCGTTGCCATAGTTTTCTGACTTGCCATTTCGAATCGGCACCCAAGCTGTTAAGCTTGAAAAACAGAAGTTTTATAAAGGTGTTTGCTCTGATACCACTTGTTGGTCCCAAAGACACAACAAGGGTATGAAAGGAGGCTAGAGGGGGGGGGGGTGAATAGCCTACTTAAAATTTTAACCCTTTTTCAAAATTCAACCAAGTGCTTACAATCTTGAGTTTGCGGTCGAGTAATAAACCGTGGGGTCAAGATGTAATATGCACAGCGGAAGTTTTTGATGGAAATAAGGTAGAGTTGGTTTTGACTAAAATCTCTGAGTAGGAATACCAGAACTCACGGTCAACCAAGTTGCGGTCAAATGAGTCCGGTCAAGGGTAAGTGCGGTCAAGAGATTTGCGGTCAAGAGATGGTTGAGAGTTTGAAAGTTGTTGTCTTAGAAGTTTTGGCAAAAGATAAGTTAGTCATATTTTAGCTAAGGCAATGTGGAGAACAGACAAACACAATTCACAGCAAGTTATTAAATCTGAAAGATCAAAACACTAAACGACAAACAAAGTTAATATGAAGAATAAAGAACAAGATGAACAATACTTGAAAGTAAATTTGCAGAAAGTAAAATGACACAAGTATTTGGAAAGGTTCGATCTGTTAAAAGATCTACGTCCTTTACCAAGATGGTCAGTCTTGGATTTTGAATGGAGGTATATATTGATTCTTGAGTGTACAGATTACAGAGATGAAGCTTTGAATCAACACATACTTTCTATGAAGAATAAATCCTAGACTTAGACCAGTGTATCCCTTTTGATTCAATCTAAGTGATTGATCAATTGGGGTGAGTGTGTGTGTAAGAATCTGAAGCTCTTTGAAATCTATATGATTTAGAGCCTAAAGAATCTTATGTGTTACGAGGCTTGAGATGACTTGTTTGTTGCTGGAGATCTTTGAAGGTTTGAAGGTGAGTTCTTTGAAGATTCAAAGGATTCTGGAAATCTTGAGTATGATCTTCAATCACCAAGTATTTTAACAGCAATTTCTCTCTATTAAATCTCAGCTTAGTTCAATGAAGAACTTAAGGGCTATTTATAGCATTGAATGAGAAAATAGCTGTTGGATTTACTTGGGCTCCAAGTTGAAGGACAATGAGCTGTTGAATTCTGATTAGAGCTCAATCTGAGTTTGTCCTTTTTGCAGATAAGAGGTGGTCCCACTTAGATGAATTTCAAATTTGAATTACTTGGGATCCAAGTTCTGCAACGTTCTAAACTAACCATAGTTTGACCATGGTTAAGTTTTAACAAACTTGGGTTCTTGGACAACTTCATCATTTGCGGTCAAGGCCTCACGGTCGAGTGGCTTGCGGTCGAGGGGTCAGATGTGACCTGTTAAGATATGCCACAAAGCTCACGGTCACTGACTTCCGGTCAAGTGATTCACAGTCAAGTGGTCTTCCACGGTCACGTGGTCTACCACGGTCAAGTGAATTCACGGTCAAGGTCTTGACCACTAAAATTCTAGACTTAGAAAATTTAAGCCTATCAAACTCAAGCCTATACTATCAAAATGGACTATTCTAAAAATGAATTTTTAACACTTCTTTACAATATATCCTAAAGTCCACAAAAAGATAAAATTAGGTTATGGTATCAATCAAATCTAGGTAATAGGAGTGGTTTATAATAAACATACCCAACAGGCAGCCATACGGCTATGAGGGAGCCGTACGGTGTCTTTGTAGCCATACGGTGGTCAGTATAAAATCCCAGATTTTTCTGCCTTTTCAATCTGTTCTATTGTGTGCGACCCAATAGGATTATACTAAGTTGGCAACGAGTCCGAACCAGTCAGAACCCGTAAGTCATAAGCGGACTCTAGCAAGCCATTATGACTACCCAATTAGTACAACTTTGAAAGTCCAAAGTAACCTTATAGAATATATCACAATCCCTTTGTCACGCGATATCATATTGGACATAAGTCATGGTCCACGTCAACTTATGTTGTCTAATGCTTTCTCGATCCTGAGTAGATTGATATGAGCAAATGACATTGAACGCATCAATTCATTTGGGCATGGCCATGAACTATCATCAATCTCACTCATCGAGTGGCCAAGTAGATATCTCTCTTGAGAGAGGGATAAATCCCATCTTGACTAATCATTCTTCCCTACATGAATCCGATTATGCCAATCGTAGCCTTTATAACTACCCGGTTAAAGGTAGCGTTTGAGTACATCAAACATAATGTTCATCATGTGGAAGACTATGATAATCTCAGATCTAAGGATATCAAATGATATAACTATTATGAGATTTAATTATGACATTTGACCATGACATAAATCTCACAACGGGTCTATCCTGTTGGGTTTCGTGCAATCATGCGTAGCGAAAGATAGACATGAATAAAACCCAATAGCCTAGATCCGCTATGAACAATAATTCATAATAACAAGATGAAAGAAACTAACCCTTGTAGATTGTTATGTAAAACTTGGATTAAGCATTAAGGTAAACGCCCTCTACCGGTGATCCACACAACGGACATTATTACAAGAACGCTTTCTTGAACTTGATTGCTAGGTCTTCGGATTGATCGACGATGATGAAGAACGATTCTTCAAAGATCCTAATTATTGTGACTTGATAATTGCGATTAATCAATCACAATAACCCAAGAATATAATATGTGATTTCTCTCTCTAAGAAAGACTTTGAAATTTATCAAATCAACAACTAGGGAACAATTCCCGTCAGTCTGTATTTATATTCAAGGGGTGTCCAAACCCTTTTGGACTTAGGTCTTCTTGTCCAACAAGAATTGATTTTAATAAACTAATTTATGGGATTGGCGCCGTAGGGGCTCTGAGATAGGCGTACGGTGCCTTCTCAGCCGTACGGATGTCCTGATCAGTTTCCTCGTTTTTCAATCCTTTTAATTATCCGTTCTGCGTGTGTGACCCAATAGGATTATACTAAGTTGGCAACGAGTCCAAACCAGTCAAACCTCGTAAGTGAAAATCGGACTCTAGCAAGCCATTATGACTACCCAATTAGTATAACTTTGGAATCCAAAGTTTCCTAAAATAGAACATAACACAATCTCTTTGTTACACGATGTCTATTGAACGTAAGCCATGGTCAATGGTCAACTTACATTTGTTCAATGCTTTCTCGATCCCGAATGTATTGATAATACAAATCTTATTTGAGCACGGCCATGCATTTCATCAATACCATTCATCGAGTGGCCAAATCTTGTCATCTCTCTTAACGAGGAACAAATCCCATCTTGGTTTATTACTCTTCCCTACATGATTCCGATTATGCCAATCATATTCTTTATAGGTATCCGGTTAGGGATAACGTTTGAATATGTCAAACGTAATGTTCATCATGTGGAAGACTGTAATAACCTCAGGTCTAGAGATTCCAGTTATATAACTATATGAGACTTAATTATGACATTGTGACCATGACATAAATTTCATAGGGGTCAGCCCAGTATTTGTTCTCCAATAAATACCCATAAGTCTAATTGTATCCCATACACCATAATCATCATATGATTATCTATAAAACTTATACTAATAATTAATCATAATTATCAGGGACGGGGATTATTATAATAAACATGCAAAAGATATAATAATCAAATATTCAATATCTTTATAAATAACATTTGTTTTACAAACAACATGCCTAGGTCATAACACCAACAATCTCCAACTTGCACTAGGCCTAAATAAAGTATCGAATACCCATAGACCTAACATGACCATCATGCTTTGCTTGCGGAAGACCCTTTGTCAATAAGTCTGCAATATTATCATCAGTTGGCATTCTGCATATATTTACGTCTCCTCTATCAACGATCTCTCGAATGATGTGAAACGTCTAAGTATGTGTTTGGATTTCTAATGCGATCTAGGTTCCTTTGCTTGAGCAATAGCACCATTATTATCACAATAAAGGTCTATTGGATTATCAATGCTAGGAACCACCTCTAGTTCACTAATGAACTTCTTAATCCAAACAGCCTCTTTAGCAGCATCGGATGCAGCAATATACTCAGCTTCAGTTGTAGAATCTGCTACGGTACTTTTCTTAGAACTCTTCCAGCTAACAGCACCTCTATTGAGCACAAATACAAATCCAGATTGCGATCTAGAATCGTCCTTGTCAGTTTGGAACCTTGCATCCGTGTAACCACTTATAACAAGATCACCTTCCATACCTCCATACACCAAGAACGAATCTTTAGTCCTTCTCAAGTACTTAAGAATCGTCTTGACTGCAATCCAGTGACTCTCACCAGGATCTGATTGGTATCTGCTCGTCATGCTCAAAGCATACGAAACATCGGGTCTAGTACATATCATAGCATACATGATTGATCCAATTGCGGAAGCATATGGAATCCCAATCATTCTCTCACGCTCATCAGTTGTCTTAGGACACTGATTCTTGCTTAGAGATATGCTATGTCCTACTGGAAAGTTTCCTCTCTTAGAGTTTTCCATGCGGAATCTCTTAAGAACTTTGTCAATATATGTATCTTGACTTAAACCAATCAACTTCTTGGATCTATCACGATAGATCCTTATGCCAAGGATGTAAGCAGCTTCTCCTATATCTTTCATTGAGAAACACTTTCCTAACCAAGTCTTTATAGACTGCAGTATAGGAATGTCATTTCAAATGAGCAATATGTCATCAACATATAGCACAAGAAATAGTACTACGCTCTCACTAATCTTCTTGTAAACACAAGGTTGTTGGGTATGCCCACACATATCTCAGTTTTAATATAATAGGATTTATTAGATTTGATTGATCCATCACCTAAGTTTTATTTCATGGACTTTAGACCCACATGTAAGAAGTATTTATACTTCATTTTTTAAATTGTCCATTGTTATAGAATAGGATTAGAAATAGGGCAAGAAGATCAAGTTTCAAGAAAAATCACTCAGTGAGTTTGAGCCGCGCTTATGCGCCTCCTGCGCCACGCGCCACGCGCCTTCTACATTCGCGCCATGCGCCATTTAGAGCGCGCGCATAAGGATTTCTTGATAAGCTATGTTACGCGCCTCTGCGCCCCTTGATTTAAACGCACAATTACTGTGCGCCTGTTGGCTCAATGCGCCTCTTGGCTCAAACGCGCCTCAAAGTGTTTATTCAACACTCAGTGATTTATTGAAGACTCGAAGACTTGAAGAGAATTCAAATTACGCCAATGATCCAACGGTGGTTAAAAGATGCATATGCGCCTAATCTATTGACACGTGTCCACAACGGTCACATTTATGTTGAGTGTCAAAATGGCCATAATATATGCATGCTCCAATCAACGAGCGACAGCTCATCTTATCCACAAGGATTTCCAACGGCTAGTTTTTTTGAAGTTCACTATAAATACCCCATAACTTCAACATTTTGAAGTTGCTGAGTTTTGCTAAGAATTTCAAGAATTTCTCTCTCTAAGCATTTGTTGAAGATTTGAAGATTGCCTTCGTTTTTCCAGATTTCTCAAGAACATCTTCATACCTTCATCCTTAGCCCAGATCTTCAAGCCTTAACACTTTAGTTTCTCGTGCTCTCCATCTCAAAGATCTAAAGAGCCTTGATACTAAGAAACACACACGCACCTCTTCAAAGATTAATCATTTAGATTCTTCTTTAAGAGATACACCGGTTATTATTTTGGATTTGTTCTTTCATAGTAATAGATCTTGAGTTAGTGTATAAGCTCAAACATTGTAATTTGTAACACTCACTCATTATATAAGATCTCCATTAGAAATCCAAGACTAACCATCTTGGTAGAGGACGTAGATCTTTCATTGATCGAACCTCTCCAAATAGCTTGTGTGATTATCTTGTCATTTCTTTCAAGTTATTATTTTCACTCACTATTTGCTTGTTTACTCTATTTGATTCACTTTGAGCCAAAATACTTAGTGTGTGTGTTGCGCTCCCTTTATCACTTTGCGCCTATTTTTCATTACTAAATTCCTCTGTGCATTTCACTCACTCACTTAGGCGCATTTCATTACGCTTACTTGATAAAGTGCGCATTTGCAATGAGTTTATCAAGGGTAACAAAAAGAATTTTAAAACAGCTATTCACCCCCCCCCTCTAGCTATTTTCATACCCTTGTTGCCCTTTGGGACCAACAAGGTTCATCTTCGTTCTTGATGAAGCCAAACTCTTTGACCGATTCATCAAATCGAAGATTCCAACTCCTAGAGGCTTGCTTCAATCCATAAATGGATCTTTGCAATTTGCATACTTTGTTAGAATTTTCTGGAATTACAAAACCTTCGGGTTGTGTCATGTAAACATCCTCAAGTAAGTTCCCGTTAAGGAACGCTGTTTTGACATCCATTTGTCATATCTCATAGTCAAAATATGCGGCTATGGCAAGTAAAATTCTTATAGACTTGATCATTGCTACGGGCAAAAAGGTTTCATCATAGTCGATTCCATGAATCTGCCTATAGCCTTTCGCTACAAGTCTAGCTTTATAAGTATGCACCTTACCATCCATGTCATTTTTCTTTTTGAAAACCCACTTGCATCCTATGGTTTTCACACCTTCGGGCGCATCAATCAAGTTCCAAACGTGATTGTCATACATGGACTTAATTTCAGATTCTATGGCTCCAAGCCATTTATCTGAATCAAGAGCGGACATCGCTTCTTGGTAGGAAGTAGGTTCGTCATCAACTATGACTTCCACTTCATTGCTATCCGTCATGAGAAATCCATATCTCTCAGGTTCGGATCGCACCCTACTAGTTCTGCAAGGAACTTGAGTATTCTGAATAGGTTCCACAACTCCTTGTGAAACTTGTTCAGATCCAACATTTTGTTCCACATTATTTTCGGGTTCTCAAACTTCTTCGAGATTAATTTTACTCCCACTAATTCCTTTGGAGAGAAACTCTTTCTCTAGAAAGGTACCATCTCGGGAAACAAACACTTTGTTGTCTGTGCGGTTGTAAAAGTAATAACCCTTAGTTTCCTTAGGGTAACCCACAAAATAACACTTGTCAGGTTTTGGTGCAAGTTTGTCAGAGATTATTCTCTTAACATAAGCATCACAGCCCCAAATCTTCATGAAAGACAAAATAGGTTTTCTTCCAGTCCACATCTCATATGGAGTCTTTGGAACAGATTTAGTTGGAACTCTATTTAGTGTAAGAGCAGCAGTTTCTAGTGCATGTCCCCAAAAGGTTAAAGGAAGATAAACTTGGACTCCTCATGGAGCGGACCATATCTAATAAAGTCCTATTTCTCCGCTCAGACACACCATTCCATTGTGGTGTTCCAGGTGGAGTTAATTATGAAACAATTCCACAATCTTTAAGATGATTGTCAAATTCTTGGTTTAAATATTCTCCACCACGATCAGATCGAAGTGCTTTAATAGTTTTGCCAAGTTGGTTTTGTACTTCATTTTGAAATATTCTAAATTTCTCGAAAGATTCACTTTTATGTTTCATTAAGTAGACATACCCATATCTACTAAAATCATCAGTAAAAGTTATGAAGTATTGATATCCTCCCCTAGCACTGCTGCTCATTAGTCCACACACATCAGTATGTATGAGTCCCAATAAGTCACTAGCCCTTTCACTACTCTTAGTAAAAGGTGCCTTTGTCATTTTTCCAAGTAAACAAGACTCACAAGTTTCATATGATTCAAAATCACGTGAATCCAAAAGTCTGTCCCCATGGAGTTTTGAGATACGCTTCTCATTAATATGACCAAGACGGCAATGCCACAAATAAGTATGATTTATATCATTAGGTTTGGATTTCTTATTTACATTATAAATATTCTCATTATTTCCATTATCAATATCAAGAACATAAAGGCCATTAAATGAACATGCAGTACAATAAAGCATATCATTTAAATAAATAGATAAATTTTTATTTTTAATAAGAAAACTATAACCTTCATTATTTAAACAAGAAACTGAAATAATATTTCTACTCAAATCCGGAACGTAATAACAATTGTTCAAAACAAGAATTAATTCGCTGGGTAAAATGACATCATATGTTCCTACGGCTAATGCAGCAACTCTTGCTCCATTCCCCACACGTAGGTCCACTTCGCCGTCTTTGATTAGCCTCCTATTCCTTAGTGCCTGCACATTCAAACAAATGTGAGATCCACATCCGGTATCTAATACCCAGGAACTAGAAGTAGAAAGTAGAATATCTATAACAAAGATACCTGAAGTAGATGCAGTCCCACTGCCCTTCTTCTTCTTCAAATCTTCCTTATAAACCTTGCAATTTCCTTTCCAATGACCAATCTCATTGCAGTGGAAACAGATTGCATCCTTTTGGGAAGTAGGTTTAGCCACATTAGCATTGGCAACAATTGCCTTGCCAATCTTGGGTTTGACAACTTTTGTCTTAACCCCTTTGCCTTTGCCTTTAGAGCATTTTCCTTCCTTTGTCACTACGAGCACAGGAGCGACTTCTTTACCGATTTTCTTTTCCGCTATCTTTAGCATCCCATGCAACTCAGACAGTGACTTATCCATCCCATGCATATTAAAGTTCATGACGAACTGATTGTAACTTTTGGGCAATGAATTAAGAATAAAATCAGTGGCCAACTCAACATAAATGGGATGGCCAAGCCTCTCTAGATGCTCAAAGTGAGCCTTCATCTTCAAAACATGAGGGCCCATAGACTGCCCTTCGCTCATCTTGCATGAGACCTAGGCAACTATAGTGTCGAACCTCTCTTGCCTTGTTTGTTCTTGAAACATATCTTTCAACGAAACAGCAAGGTCAAATGCCTCCAAGTGTTCAAGAGTCTTCTGAAGCTTTGGACACATTGCCGCAAGCATAAGACAACCCACCTCGCGAGAATCAATTTTGTGTTTCTTGTAGGCGTTTCTCTCATCCTTGGGTGCATTAGAAGCAGGTTCCTCTTCAGGAACGGGCTCATCAAGAATAAAGAGATTGTCCTCATGCTTTAGAACAATTCTAAGGCTACGGATCCAATCCATGTAGTTAGCTCCATTTTCTTGAAGCTTTTCCTTCTCAAGGATAGATCGCAATGATAAAGAACCAGTACTTTGAGCCATTATCTATAATTATGCAAACATATAATTAAATATAAGTACCAACTTAATTAAAGATATTATCAAAATGAGTATTTCACAAATACTCCAACTAAATTATATAACCTTCAAATACATCCAATGTATCATATAATTTAAATGGGCTAAGATCCAACTTTAATTTAATTTCAAGTCCGCTTTGGCGATACTGCTCAAAATTAAATTAATTAGGTAGACAACTCTTGTCAATCATATCATATATGACTCTTAGATACTTTATGAGATTTTGACATCATATGTCTAACACGTTTTAATCTCATTTGTACCTTAGGCCCAAAACTTTGTCTTTTGATAGCCCAATTAAGTCAAACCATTTTAAACATAGGAATCACTCTTTCCTCATCTTGCTCATAGATGAATAGAATTAATGCGCTTCGCTTTGGCAGAGCCCGCATAAAACTACCCATGTACTTACAAGTGTTTTAATCGTGGATTGGCACATAACTTAAATTTTAAGAAGGTTCACACACATAAAGTTAAACAATTAACCGAATTAATTTTATGTGACATTAGTTCCGCTAGTTAAGAATTAAAGTCTGAAAACTTTGAGATTACGCCAATCTTAAACTCCTTTAAGATTCTAATCTCAATGTCTGGACTTCTGAACTTACATCTATTTCAGGAAACATGGTTTCAAAAACCAGCCATCTGAAATGGATCAAATCAGTATAGTCCAAACCTTCCACAGAGCATCTTGAAATTGAGAGCACAAACCGTACGGTCGAAACTAAGCCAAAAGGCATCCACATTCCCGTACTAGGATCAAGAAACCAAGCAACTTCTCTATACTGTCGAAACTAAGCCAAAAGGCATCCACATTCCCGCATAGATTGGCCACTTGTCTCAAGATCTTTCATTGTCTCTTAATCTCATAGATTACAGCAGTTTTAAACTCTTTAGAACTCTGATTTCTGCAGTTACTTTGAATTCTTCGCAGAAAACTGTTTCAGGAAACACGGTTTCGAAAACCACGCGTCTGAAACTAGTTTCTGTTTCCAGATTCAAATTCTGTAAACGATTTACCGAACAATCTGGATACCAGAAAATAGAGCAACAATCTGGAAAAATCTGAAGGCGCCGTACGGCTTGGACCTAGGCGTACGCCGTCTGTCCAGCCGTACGGATGCCGCGATCAGTTTCTCCAGATATCCAGTTTTTTCAGAAATTCGATCAATCCAATATCGTATTTATACATAATCAAATTACAGAAATACGAAATATACAGAATACAAATTTTAACCCACTTTATTCATACGAACAATAACCAATTTATTCCTCATACAAATAAGATCAGCATTATCAACAAGTATAATCCAATTATATCATGATAATCTAAG
Organism: Campanula takesimana; assembly: GCA_026119855.1. Lineage (NCBI taxonomy): Eukaryota > Viridiplantae > Streptophyta > Magnoliopsida > Asterales > Campanulaceae > Campanula > Campanula takesimana. The sequence goes on from JAOWBW010001268.1 coordinate 112,050, forward strand.
CATGTGATCATACATATTAATTGAATCAATATTACAATCACATCAACTAGAATGCATATTTTATATCTCATATAAAATCCATCACATAAATTCATCTAGATCATGATCATACCAATTAAATAATCGCATTAAATAATTATATCATGACTATATTAGAATTATTTATCATCAACGGGGCTCTGATACCACTGTTGGGTTTCGTGCAATCATGCGCAGCGGAAGATAGACATGAATAAAACCCAATAGCCTAGATCCGCTATGAACAATAATTCATAATAACAAGATGAAAGAAACTAACCCTTGTAGATTGTTATGTAAAACTTGGATTAAGCGTTAAGGTAAACGCCCTCTACCGGTGATCCACACAACGAACAGATTTCAAGAACACTTTCTTGAACTTGACTGCTAGGTCTTCGGATTGATCAACGATGATGAAGAACGATTCTTCAAAGCTCCTAATTATTGTGACTTGATAATTGGGATTAATCAATCACAATAACCCAAGAATATAATATGTGATTTCTCTCTCTAAGAAAGACTTTGAAATTGATCAAATCAACAACCAGGAAACAATTCCCGTCAGTCTGTATTTATATTCAAGGGGTGTCCAAACCCTTTTTGACTTAGGTCTTCTTGTCTAACAAGAATTGCTTTTAATAAACTGATTTACGGGATTTGCGCCGTACGGCTCTAAGATAGGCGTACGGTGCCTTCTCAGCCTACGGATGTCCTGATCAGTTTCCACGTTTTTCGATCCTTTTAATTATCTGTTCTGCGTGTGTGACCCAATAGGATTATACTAAGTTGGCAACGAGTCCGAACCAGTCAAACCTCGTAAGTCAAAAGCGGACTCTAGCAAGCCATTATGACTACCCAATTAGTATAACTTTGGAATCCAAAGTTTCCTAAAATAGAACATAACACAATCTCTTTGTTACACGATGTCTATTGAACGTAAGCCATGGTCAATGGTCAACTTACATTTGTTCAATGCTTTCTCGATCCCGAATGTATTGATAATACAAATCTTATTTTAGCACCGCCATGCATTTCATCAATACCATCCATCGAGTGGCCAAAGCTTGACATCTCTCTTGACGAGGAACAAATCCCATCTTGGTTTATTACTCTTCCCTACATGATTCCGATTATGCCAATCATATTCTTTATAGGTATCCGATTAGGGATAACGTTTGAATATGTCAAACGTAATGTTCATCATGTGAAAGACTATAATAACCTCAGGTCTAGAGATTCCAGTGATATAACTATATGAGACTTAATTATGACATTGTGACCATGACATAAATCTCATAGGGGTCAGTCCAGTATTTGTTCTCCAACAAATACCCATAAGTCTAATTGTATCCCATACACCATAATCATTATATGATTATCTATCAAACTTATACTAATAATTAATCATAATTATCAGGGACGGGGATTATTATAATAAACATGCAAAAGATATAATAATCAAACATTCAATATCTTTATAAATAATAACATTTGTTTTACAAACAACATGCCTAGGGCATAACACCAACATATCTAGTACCTTGTTCTCCAACAAGTGCCCATAAGTTTAATCCGCATCCTATGCACCATAACCATCACATGATTATCCATTAAACTCATCCTAGCCCTTCATAAGTGCTAGGGATAATGATTATTATAATAAACATACAAAAGATACAATAATCGGGTTTGTTATCTCTATAACAATGAAGCTATGATATAATGCATAGGCCTTTCTCAAGGGCCTAGGGCATAATATCCAACAGTGTGTTTCTTTGGTTTTTGAATTTGATTCGAATGATCTGCATTTTGAATCTGATTTTCAGATCTGGGTTTGAGTGTGTGCGGCTGTGTGTGTGTGCGTGTGCGTGTGTATGTGCAGTGATTTATACTCGGATTTGGGTTTTGAAAGGGATACCGGTGATTTTGTTGATGGTTGTGTCTATAGGTGTTTGTTCAGAGGTGGTGATGGATGGCGCTTTTAATTAGTTCTAACAATTGTCTAGCAATGTCGCTTGATTAAAGGCCAGTCCTGAGTTTGATGTTTCGGGGAATTGGTTCATGGTGCTCTTGGTTGATTTTGTTGTTGATGGTGCTCTCGGTTGATTTTAGTGGGGGGTGGTGTTAATGGTGATCTTTCAGCACCACCACCACCACCACCGGAATATCGTGGACAATGGAATGCAGAGGGGGGAATTGGAGGATTGTCGAACATGTTTGATTATAATCAGTTTTCACATTCACAGATGCAAAATTTTGGTAACTTCAATCTACCAAGTGGGCAAAGCAGCATCACACAAAGAAATGTTCCTTAGACTCCAGATCCTTCCCTCGGATTTCAGCCATATACTGGTAGTAGTATTCCTATTCCTCCATTCAGTGTTCCATCTTATAGTGGGAGTGGTAGTACTCATATAGACCCTACTCCTTCATCGTCATCACAGCAACCACGACAACAATCATCATTACTATCTCGCTTCATTAGAAGAACAAATAGGAGGGAAACACGTCGTCCTGCAACTTACACCCCATCCAATCATCCTTGAGGGATTTTTATCTTATGTGACCGGGATGTGGTCACTATTTATATAGTCTCTGACGATGTACTGTTTCTTTCTATATTGTTATTTTATCTATTTAAAAATTTGTGTTATTGTTATTTTAGGTTTTGCAAAAAATAGTATGGAAATTTAGTTATTATTAACTATCTGAACTTTCAAAACCGGAACTGCGAATGCCGGTTTTATCGGAAATCTCAAAACCGGAACTGTCAATGCCGGTCTTATCAAAAATCTCAAAACCGGAACTGTCAATGCCGGTCTTATCAAAAATCTCAAAACCGGAGCTGTCAATCCTGGTTTTATCACATTTATCTCTCTTTAAAAAGATCGGTTAACTCAAACCTAACGTATCCATCCCTCCTCTATTCTTCCATTCAAACCTCCGCCCCTCGACCTCAAAACTAATTCATCTTCAAAATGGATCCATCGCTCCCCCGCTGGTATCGTGGACGACAACCTCTTCCTGGTCATCCCAGTCAACCCTCTAATCCGCAATCTAATCTCTCTAAAATCAAACGAGAGTTAGAATCTCCACCGCCTCATATTATACCTGGTCCCACTGGTGTCGCACAGTCTGCCATGCGTCGGCATCGCTCCGGAAAAGTTCATGTCTCTCAGGGACCCCCGATGTCGACACAAGAGTCCATAAGGAGAGCGATTGAAGAGCCGGTGGAGGATGAACATTTTCAGCGCAGACCTTGGCTATCTTCAATGGAGTATCTCACTGCAGAGGGTACATATTATCCGTTGAAAATGATCAAGGAGAAATGCGATAAATATGACAGGGTGGAACAGGTATAATATAAACATTATTTATAGTTAAGGTTAATATTTAAAAATAATTGGTCGTTATTTTTTTGGTCTATTAGGTTATTGTTGTTGTCAAGGAGTGCACACGAAGTGATTCTGTCTCTTTTTTGTGACTTTGAAGGATCCTACGGATACAATTGAAGCTACCATTGGTGACAAAGTGCTTAAGGAAAGTGAGTATGGAAGTGACATAGGTGTTGGTGCTGTTCTGATTCTTAAGCAGGTATGAAATATTTCCTTAACATTACACTCCCTAAGGATATTTTCCTTAACATTTTGTTCTAAATATTTTGTTTTGTTGATCTATTAGGTTGTTGTCTTCGCCGTCTCACGCTCAAAAAAAGTCCTTAACATTACACTTTCCAATGTTTTTAAGGTATTCCCTAAGGATTGTTAAGTTAATTTGTTGGACATGTAATATTTGGATTTATGTCGGATTTCTTATGTGACCGGGATGTGGTCACTGAATATTTTGATTTATGTAAAATTGACTATGTGACCGGGATGTGGTCACTGAATATTTGGACTTATATAATATTGACTATGTGACCGGGATGTGGTCCCTGAATATTTTGACTTATGTAATATTTACTATGTGACCGGGATATGGTTACTGAATAATTCGATTTATGTATTATATATTTCCTATGTGACCGGAATGTGGTCACTGAATAATTGGATTTATATATTATTTATTTCCTATGTGACCGGGATGTGGTCATTAAGTGTTTGAATGTATTAATGTTGGATTTGTGGATAAGTTTATTCTATCCTATAAAATCAATGTTTTCCAATGCCAGATATTCAGTTCCAGATTCAAGAAAAAAAAAAAAAAAACATGCCAGATTTCGCGAAAAAAAAAAAAACAAAAAAAAAACAAAAAACAAAAGGTCAAATAAAACCACAATACATAAAATTCTAAAATATTACAGAAATTTGTGGACAACTTTATTTATTTATTTCCTATGTGACAGGGATGTGGTCACTGAATAATTGGATTTATGTATTAATGTTGGATTTGTGGACAAGTTTATTCTATCCTATAAAATCAACGTTCTTCAATCATTTTTTATAAAAAATAATAATAATCATTTCTATTTTTTCCCCTATGCCTTCTCCCTTTCTCTTTTCTTGCATGGGGTGGGTTTTTAAAGAATTTTAAAAATCCAGATTTCGAAAAAAAAAAAAAAAAAAGAAGGCAAAACCGGAATTGGCAGTTCCGGATTTAAGTAAACGCCAAATCAACTTTACGTGGGTGGGGTTTTAATGTTTTTTTTTTAAAAAAAAAAAAGAAAAAAAATTGAAAACCGAAAATACCAGTTCCGGATTAAAAAAAAAAAAAAAAAAGCCAGACTTCGTGAAAAGAAAAATAAAAAATTCAAAAGGTCAATTCCCGAAGTGGGACTTTCGGATTCAACATTAAAACCGGAACCCCCACTTCCGGTTTTACCAAAAAGTGTTAGTTTGGTATATAAGTTTTTAGGGTTGTTGTTCTAGTAATTATTTTTTAAAAAAGCTATTATTTGGAAATTCATTCTCATGTGATGACTATGTGTATGGAGATGTGGATTAAACTTATGAGCACTTGTTAAAAACAAGATACTGGATTGACCCGTTATGAAATTTATGTCATGGTCAAATGTAATAATTAAATCTCATATAGTTGTATCATTTGAATCCTTAGACTTGAGATTATCATGGTCTTCCACTTGATAAATGTTATATTTGACATAGTCTAACGTTACCCTTAATCGGGTAATAATAAGGATAATGATTGGCATAATCAGATTCTCGTAGAAAAAAAATGATAAGTCAAGATGAGATTTGTCCCTCTACGGAGAGATTTTTGATAGGCCACTCGATGAGTATAAGATTGATTTAAATGCATGGCCATGCTCGAATGACATGATGAGATCATAGTCGTTCGGTTAATCAATTTACTTGGTATCAAGAAAACCATTGGACAATATAAGTTGACGTGGACTTGTAGACACCCCGCCTTGGACCTCTTACCCCGATTGCATACATAGTATTTTTATTTAACTTGTTTTTGTTAATTTCTGTTACTTCGGTTAAGTTCCTAACTGATTCCGTTAGTTTTGGACTAAACTGCATAACATAATTAATTTAAAGTCATTCTGTCATTCTGTCTTTCTCAGACGCGGGCGCCTTCGATACTGTCCACGGCCCGCGCGCGCCTCTCGCCCCAAAAGCAGGAAGCGCGCGCCTCCCGATATGGCAGTAACGAATTGCACCATTTTCCCTCCCTTTTCTTATTTACAACATCCTTTCTTGATCACAAAAAAACACTCTTTTTACATCCACATCCATCCCCCCTTATTTTCTAACCTCCCAATCCCATATTTCTAGCCCTTTTCATAAAAACAAAATATTTTCATTTTATTTTATTTGATTTGATTTTATTACTATTTATCTTATTTTTGATTGGTCAATTCCATTTCACATGGATTGATCATCTTTTCCCTCCAACTTTTTACCTATAAAAAGGACCTCCTAGGTTCATTTCAAAGGACCCTCCTTCTGAACACAAAGGGGACATCAACATTTTATCTCTAGCCAAAACTCTAGACTTTTAGAACTCTCTTTTTGGACCAAACTTTTATCATCTACAACTACACTATACATAAACTCTCCCAACAAGAGTTCTTAGTAACAAGACTCTACACAAATTGTTCTACAATAATTTCTCTACAACAACACCATTTTCAAGTCCAAGTTTGAAGTCCTCTTTCTTAAGGTACTTTATTCTTCTTCTCTTATTTTACATGTCTTAGTAATGTATGCAATCCCCATCAATTGAGACATGACCAAATGATCACTTTACTACATTAAAGTTGGTTAAGGTTATCTCCATACATTTTAATCTCTACTTTAATTTACCATTTTTTCTTAATATAATTGTTAGAATAGTTTGACAAGTAATCTTTACCATTAAATAAATAAAACAATTCTCTTTTATTTTCCTTTGTAAATTTCCCCTTTCTTTTCATTGTAATTATTAGCACTCGTATATTAATAAATCGAAAGACTTTCTCATGCATTAGAACACCAAAAGTAGCAAGACCCGCGTAAGCGGGGCGGAGTGGGTGCTTAAGTACTTCCCACTCCGTCACCTAACCCCCGAACCCATCTTTTCCCGAATCTCTGGTTTTGTATATAAAATTGGCTCTTTTTAGGTTTTTCTTATGTTCTTCTAAAATATAGGTGGCGACTCTAAAATCAATTAGACATCCTAGGATAATTCACCGCTCTAGCCAAGTGGGGTTTTCCCGGGGTATCTACAGTGGCGACTCCGCTGGGGATATAGAGGGTTAAACTTGCATTTTCTGCTTTTGGTGCTCTAATTTTTGTTTTCTGGGCATTCTGGTAAAAAGGGTGGGAAGCGCGCGCTTCTGGCCTTCTTGGCCTAAAGCGCGCGCGTCCGACACCTTCAACCAGAATCGCCTGCCTCTCATTTTGTTCTTCGAATTTCATGTTTCTGTGCTAACAGTTTCTGCAGGGGAAAGTTACATGATTTGGGACCAGGACAATCCCCTGAGTCCACAGTTTCTGACATTCTGACAGGTACCCCAGATGCGCGCGCCTCCAATCTTCATGGCTCACTGCGCGCGCTTCCCATACCAATGCTCTGAGGCACGCGCTTTTGGGTAAATTCCCAGAACATCATTCAGTTCCCAGAATAGAAGCAGTGCACAGAAACAGAACAGAATAACAGTGTGGGCACCGAGCCTGCATATGAACAATTTTATTTTCTGTTTATTTTTATCGGTCACACGGGTGATTCGAAATTTGTAATTATGTGCTTATTGCTTTTATTTTCTTTTGAAGAAAAAAAATATTTTGTCACTTGGCTTGACCTCACACTACATGCACATATTCTTATTAATTGCTCACAATCGAGTGGCACAAGTCCAACCCCAAACCCATCGAGGTCCGTCCTAGGATGTTTCAAGCTCCACTCGACCTTGACTCTTCCGAAGCGGTAAACCTCAGCCCGTGGCATAGTTCACGACTACATGCCGGGGGTGACCTTTAAGCCTCTCTTTAGCCGAGCACAAGCCACACAATTCTTAGTTTAGGTTCTAACACTCCATGACCAAGTCAGTTTTCATGTACCGAGATTTCCCTAAACTAATGTCATCAAATCATACATGCCGTTTCCAAGAGAAACAAACGGTTGTCATGGACGAAATAAAAATCCATCCCCAAAGTGATTATTATGGACGAAAATAAAAAATCCGTCCTTGCATGTATGCTTAATGACATTAATTTAGTTTAATCCCGTCACATGTAGGAATCACAAGCGTGGTGGAATCCGATGAGTATATGGGACCGCGAGAAGGTCTATATACTAGTGTGACGATTCCATTATCTTTTCTTAGAAACTCCAAAAAAGGACTACGTCCTTCCGACTTTTGTAAATAATAAAAAAAGAGTCATTTTTCTTTATGTGGTTTGTGTCTTTTCTCTTGTTCGTGGGTTAAATCATTTGATTTAAAAGGTATTTGTGGGGCCAACCTAAGATCAATTGTGTTCTTTCCAAAGGTCCAATGGCTTCAAGCGGCAACAACAACAAGGGTGAGAATGCTTCCGTGTCCAACGAAAGGCTCTTGAACATAATAAGAGACATGGGGGAACAAATGGATAGACTTGTCGAGGATGTCCGCTGCAAGGATGGTTTATGGCGAGCCCGTTACGAGCATGTAGAAATGGCCCACAAGAAAGAAGTTGCCAAACTCAAGAACCAATTGCAGGGGCTCACGAATGAAAGAAAGGCCCAAAGCATCGATACCGGTTTGGTCAACACTCTCATGTCCTACATTGACCAACGTTTTAGTGGACTAAATTTGTATAAAGGACCAAGCTCCGATCTCCATCATGCTTCCTTTCTCATGAACACTATGGTGGCTCTTCCTGAAAAATTCAAGATGCCCGATATTGGCAAGTTCAAAGGCACCTCTTGTCCCGATGCTCATGTCGACTCCTACATTTGGGCCATGCTACTGAAGAAGGTATCTCCTCAAATAATGGCACAATGCTTCCCACTTACTCTCGAGGGGGTCGCAAAAGATTGGTATATGGGTCTTCCGGTTTCCACTCGCCTCAATTGGGATGCCGCTATGCTTGCCTTCAAGAAGCAATACCAAGGCAATTTTATGTTCCGTACCACCAAGAAAGAATTGGAGAGCACCGTGCAAGAGGGTGATGAATCATTTGGGGACTTTTCTCGCCGTTGGAATGACAAGTTAGCTGAGATTATTTATAGGCCCTCAAAGAAGGAACAAATGGACATCTTCTTGAAGTGTTTGAAAATAGACTACCGCACTCATCTTAGTGGTTCCTTTTATCCGGATTTTGCAAGCATGTATGATGCGGGTATTAGAGTTGACAATTTGCTCCGAGAAGTGGCCGAGTCCTCCTATGAGACAAGCTTCAACGACGAAGGGTTCCCGAGCAACCTGAGTAACGACATGGAAGACTACAACGACAATGAGCACTACAACGATGATGAGGTCTACGACGACAACAATCTCCGTTTCTCTTTCTCTACCTAGTAGTAGGAATAAAAAAAAAAAGGAGTCAAAAGTCATCTTAAGTGTGCATTAATGTTTTCTCTCGTCCTATGTTAAATGTTCGAGTCCATTGAGTCATCAAATAAAAAGTCGTTCTTGTTCTCATACACTCTTCCAAGTTATTCAATTTAATTCTTGACAAAATGATAAAAAAATGTCTAAACAAGTTTTGGAATGAAGGCCATCGCTTGAACGCCTAGGGGCTAAACATCGACGACGGTATCAACAACGAAGACATCAACAATGATGAAATCAAGACAAAGAAAGGTGGAGCAACAATCATGAAGCAAAGTTTTTAAAAGGGGATAAAAAAAAAAAAAAAAAAAAAAAAAAAACTCGTTAGGTTGAAATCCTCAAATCAACCTAGGCAAAAGTTAGAGCACAAAAAAAAAAAATAAAAAAAAAATCCCCCTCAATCAAAGAAGTACAAGATTAACATCATTCCACCGATGAAGGACGAAGCAACAACCATCTCGACGAATGGAGCATCCACAAGAACTACGGTGACCTGAGCCTCTACACTGGAGGAACGTAGGCAACCTGCGGGTCCGGTCTCATGCAAGAAAGAGGATATGTTTAGCCCTAACGCGTTATGGTGATCGTCCTTCCTCTCGAACTTCTCAAGACGTCTTTGTACGATTCATTTGCCAATGAATTAATCACCAAAAGATTGAACAACTTTCTTAGATTTGGAATCGCTTTCCGTTCCTTGTCGAGTCTAGGGGTTTCTCTTCTTTTTGCGATACTCCCAGTTTCTTGGAATCAATCTGGGGCTTTCTTTCTCTTCTCTCTTAATGACTTACTTGCCTTCGTGAGTCATTCAAAAAAATCTATACATACATGAAGTCAATACTAGGGACACTTCCCTAGTCGAGTCAATGTCACTCATCTTTAGTGACAAGAGGTCTTCACCGCAAAATCACATGTCTCTCATCCTCCGCTAGAGTCAATGCACACTTCCTCATTAATCGAGTCAAAATGAAGACGCAAAAGAGATGCCCGCTAGATTGAAAACCCGAAAGGGCGGTCTAGGCAAAAAACAGTGTCGCGCCCCAGACCCGTGGTCCTACTTGGCCCCACGCTCGGGACACGAGTGGAAGACGTTATAAAACACTTTTAGAAATTTTTTTGAAATATACTTTCATAAAGTTTAACAAATTCCACACTCGAAGTTCAATGACTTCATTTAACTTTCAAACAACTCTTTCACAAACGAAAGTACTTAGCCCGAAGGCTTACAAACTTTTATACAAATGTACATACAACAACATTATCCAAAATAATGGTGTTACAAAATGATAAAGTCACGGAAACTCTACCCAAAAGTACTACATCTAAGTAATGTAGCCTTTACAAAACAAATCCCAACTCTTACCACTGTAACGTCCTCCCGTGCCAAAGTGTCCTATCCCCTGGACTCGCCTTTATCTAAAACAGTAAACAAATAAGGGGTGAGAATGAATCTCAGTAAGTTACTAAAATGCAACTACGTTACATGCTGAAATGATACTCGGAATTGAACAATGTCAATAAACATTCACATAGCACATAACATGATAGGTAAAGCCAACTCATCTTTCCACACGTAAGGCGGAATAAAACACTCATAAGTGGATACTTAGTAAAGGTTTACCGAAAGAACATTAGCCAAGGTTCTCGAATCAAACATATAACCATCTGAGAGGTATCAACTGAGCAGCATCAAAGAGCTGAAGCCGGGATCCCGAAAACCAAACCATAACCATAAGAACCAAAGTAACAATAGGGGAAATATGACACAAAGTCATAACCCAAATGCTCACTCGAGGGAGCTAACTCGTCCCATCCAAGGCCAATCTGGAGTGGGGAAATAGGTCCAGTGGAAAAGCCTTATAGTGAACTTGGTTGTGTGCCACTATAATCCTTCCACCTCCACTCGATTACAAAAAAGGTCCAGTGGAAAAGCCTTATAGTGAACTTGACTGTGTGCCACTATAATCCTTTCCACCTCCACTCGATAACACAAAACCAGCTGGACTTTCAAACAAAGCACTGTAATAAATACTTGCTTAAACAACAACCGGGGGCAATGACTCCAAAGTAGGGAACCAAGCCAAACACATCACAAAGATGAACCAATCCAAACCACATCAAAAGATGTTCAACAATATCCAATTACCATTTAGTCAAATTCCACAACACATATGTTCACAAAGGAACCAATTTCAAACACTAGGGTGTTCCACAACAACCCTCTAGGTACTCTAGGATATCACCTAAGACCTAGACCAAGACTGAACTCTAAACCACTTGAATTGGAACAACTCACTTTTTCAGCAATTATGGGCGGTCGCCCAAACCAGACTCAAAATTCCCAAATTTCTCCTGCAAACCAAATTCATCTGTCCCAAGCGTAGGAGTATAACTTACTAACACTTATACTATTACCAGGAGTGCAACAACCATCCCAAAATATTACTTTCAATTTTATTTCATTCTTTTTACCGTCCCACAAATAATAGAATAATTTTCTTTTATTCCATTTAAATATTTTACCATCCCAAAAGTATAAGTATAATTTTTCTAATATACTAGTATACTCATTTAGGGATACTTTCATTCATTTCCCCGTCCCATGAATAATAGTATAAATTTTATAATATACTTATTTAACATTTAACTCAAGTTAATATTTTACCGTCCCACGAGTAGGAGTATACTTTCAAACACTTATACTAACATTCTCAGGTATATAAACATACTCCATATACATCCTTGCATACAAGCCAAGTCACTTACCTAGTATAATTATACTCCCTTTGTCCCAAATAAACAAGTATCACAAATAAATTCTTTTCACAATAATTTCACCACATATCACACATATAGCAAATATATGACCATTTTACTATTTAAGGGGAATTAGTAATTTACCTATTTCCGGAAAAAGTATCGCAGAAATATGTTTTGTTCGGGTAGAAATGACATACACAATGCCCTGATCATTTTTATATAATTAATTTTAAAACGGATAAGTAAATAAAAAGAATTAAATCGAAATAGGTTGAACTTACCTTTTTCTCCTAACCCTAGGAAAGTACGAGAAGAAAAATGTTGCTGAACAAGAATGAAACACAGAAGGAGAAGAAGTGATAAGTTATAAGAAAATTTTACCCACTTTTCCAACTTTAGTCACCCAAGTTTCATTTTTAATACTTAAGCCCCTGAAGTTATAATTTCACAAAGGATCCTAAAGTTTCAACTTAATCATTTAACTCCTTTAACCATTATTACTACTAACTAAGTAAATAACACAATTAATCAAGTAAGATGTGCAAGTCATAAATTATGATGCAACACATAAAATGCACGCCAAATGTCAAATTAAAATCCCCAAACATATAAAATAAATAGGGACGGGTTTTGGGGTCATTACAATCACTCCCCCTTAAAGAAAATTCGTCCCGAATTTTAGGGTTTACTTACCTCGACCCTCAAACAACCAAGGATAAATTGGGTCGTTAATGTCCTCTAAAACTTTAGACATACATGAGAAGAATCATAAACAGATTTACGTAGCATCGACACATGGAACACATTATAAACCTTGTCAAGAGAAGAAAGTAACACAAGATGATAAGCCCAATCTCCAACTCTTCCCAAAATCTCAAAAGAACTGATATATTAAGCAAACTCCACGAGAAGTAAAGGTATATCCCACGAATTCTAAAAATCAACTGAACAAGTTCTCAACATGTCCTCAAGAATCTGAATGGTTCTTCCTAACTGACCATCTGTCTGAGGATGAAAAGTCGTTCTAAATCCAAATTCTGAATTCAAAGCCTTCTGAATTGCTTACTAAAATCAAGATGTAAATAAGGAACCCATATCTAATACCATGCTCGTAGGCATCCCATGAAATCGAACTATCTTCTGAACAAATAAGTAACAACTGGAATTAACATTTATACCTTCAAAATAGATAAGGTGAGGAAACTTGGTAACCAATCCGCTATCAATCAACATCATTGTTCTTAACTATTCAGTGTAACTCCTTCAATGAAACCTTTCGCAATGGATTATATCCACTCAGAAATCTCAAAGGTTTGTCACAAACCAACTGATCACTAATATTTTTGGTAGGCTAAATCGTACACCTACAAATTAAACCTGGACTAGGTTCTAAAAATATAGCTAGGGCAAGTCCAGAATCGATCCACGACGAACGGTTATTTATTTACGAATAGTCACTTGATCAGATTGGGGGAAAATTATAATTATTAAATCCTAAGAACATAAATTAAACTAAATATGAGCAAAAACAATAATTAAAGAATACTTCAGATTTGTTTCCGTCCCCACCTTTTTAATCAATTATCATCGATATCTCTTTTCACTTTTTACCCTATTCACTGATCACGAGATCTATTTCAATCTATGTTTCTTCTTTCAGAATAGTTACTAGGAGTGGCACACTCACTAGAAACCCTAATTAATAAATTAATCTAACTTGCACAGTCTAGATCGCAAAATTAATTGATTCAATATTTAAGAAACTAAGATCAAGAACACTTTCTATTTATTAAAATAGATAATTGCTTAATTTTACCCTAATCACAATTTACCATGGCACATGCATAAATCGTGAAATTGCTACAGTGAAAACCCTAATTCTGGCACAGAACAGAGAATTCTAGCAAAGATCCAATCACAAAGATAAATAAATTGATCAGGTTTATAAACCCTAGTAACGGATCTAGAATTAAGAACAAGTAAAATTATGAATAGAAATCAAATTGTAAAAGAAAAATACCTCAAATTGACAAAAGATGGTTCAAGATTCAAACCCAAAGCTTGGGTTTCGTTCCTCATATGAAGCTTTGAAATCTCCATGAAAAGAAAAATAAAACCCTCTCGTTCTAAAATTAATGTTGAAAAAAATCTCTCTAAAAACAATGAAAGAACCTCTTTTTAAAAAGCTAGATAAAGTCCTAAAACAATAAGGATGTAAAAAATAATAATAAAAGGAAATATAAAATAGGAAAATAGGGTGAAAATCTGGCCAGAATCCGTCCTCACGCGCCAGCATGTGCGCGTCCTCCTCAACTCCGCCGAAAACGCGCCTGGTAGATGCGCTTTCTCCAAGCCGGATTCCCGCCTCGGATTTTGAGCCGCACACGTACTGATAGCTGTCTCCCTTCCAACGCCAAAACGCATTTGCCAGGGACGTTTCTTGATCTGGGCCTCGCTGAGATGGGCCTCCTGTGTTGGTGTTCTGGGCTGGAGCTCCATGCTTCTGGGCTTCCTTTAATTCTTTTCTTCCACCAACCATTGATCCATCTTCACTTCAATAATCTTGGGCTTTACAATTTAATTCCATTTTGGAATTTCTTTTGAATAATAAAATACTTAATTTGGGTAAAAAATATAAAAATACTAAAATGTCCCCCTTATATCTCCAAGAAAAGAACGAGGATTTCTAACCTAAACTCCACTAATCCAAACCTCCTACTCCAATAGTGTATATCCTACCCAAAACTCCAAACCTCCCTTATGTCTTCTCTTCGGTGGATGTATGATAATTTATTACTCAAACCTCACCTTTTGCCTAAGCGCCCTTTCGGGTTTTCACTTAGCCTCTCTATTTTTTTTTTTTTTTAATGCACACCCTGGTTTTTGCCTAGACTGCCCTTTCGGGTTTTCAATCTAGCGGGCTTCTTTTCTTGTGCGTTTTTTTTTTTTTTTTTTTTTTTTTTTAAGAAAAACTAACTATCTAGAATGAAAAATGCATACTATACAACTAAAAATCCTTCCCCCACGCTTAAACTACACAGTGTCCTCAATGTGTAAGAGTGAATAAAAATAAGGACAGTTTAAACGTAAGGGAATAAATGGTACCTCCCTCATTAGTGTACCTGATTATAATACCTCGCAAGTGCACGAGCTATCGTTATAGCAATATGCAAACACAAGGGTCGATCCACAGGGACTTGGATTAATTCAAAGTTATTTAACTATATAAACATAATAAAAATAAATAAACACAAATAAAAGATAGGCGATCAACATGAGCAAGCATATAAATGATAGGAATCGCAGAATTAAAAGATATCTCCGTCTTTAATTCAAATATCATTGGTACATCTTTTCACTTTTCACCCTATTCACTTGATCACGAGATTTATTTCAATCTCTGTTTCTTCTTTTAGAATAGTTACTAGCAGTGGCACACTCACTAGAAACCCTAATCAATAATCAAATCTAACTGGCAAAGTCTAGATCTAAGAATTAATTGATGAACGATTTATGAAACTAAGATCAAGAACTCTTTCTACAATTATTTCATATAGATAATCGTCTAATTTTACCCACTTCACAATTTACCATGGCACATGCATAAATCGTAAAGATGCTACTTGTGAATTTCTACACTGGCACAGTAAATAGATAATTCTAGCATAAATCAATTGACAAGGATAAACAGGTTGATCAAGTCTATAAACCCTAGCAATCAATTTAGAATAAGCACAAGTAAAATTATGAATAGAATTAAAAGATGAAAAGAAAAATACCTCAATTAAATAAAAAGATAAAAGTTACCTCTAACCTTGCAACCCTTACAAATATTTACTAGTTACATTGTTTGATAAAAAAATACAAGAAACCTAATCTACTATTTATAGGAGAAAAACTAACCTAAATCTAAAAGGAAAAAGAATTGTAAAAGAAAAAGGAAACTAAGAAAGAAATCCTAAACTAAATAGAATTATCAAAAGATATCATAATGAATTAGGAAACTAAATTCCTTCTTCAACTTGGAGTTGTTTTGGGGCTGTAATCCGAAATTCCTCAAAGGTCCCTCATAATTTGACAATTTCCAGTATGGTCCTCAGAATATCAGAAATTCCAAAATAGTCCCTAAACTTTCAGAAATTGCAGTTTGGTCCCTAGATTTCAGCAGATTTTTCACAGCAGCCCTTGGCCTTCATACAATTGCTCCAATAAGCTCTTTTTCTCCATCTTTCTTGTTGATTGAGCACATAATCACCCTAGACAACAAAAACACAAAAATACACAAATCAAATATCAAAAGCTTGAGAACAAAGCAATAATTAAGCTTAAAAGTATCTAATTAAATGAGTAAAAACTCACTCATCAATTTTACTTCCAGATTATTCGCAGCTCAAGGACTTAGTTGAATGCTTAGAATTTCTCGTGTCAACAAATCAAATGTAACTCTTCAAATTTATCTCAATACTCTACATTTACTCAGATTCATAATTAAATTGGTCTTGTATATCTCTTCAAGTACCTGTAGTTGAATTCCGTTATGCATGTTGGTTCCACTAAGTGTCGACTACATATTCTGCTACAAAAGTTAAAGTTCCATCACTAGCAACAAACAAAATCGTGTTGTCTATCATCGTTCATTCCACTAGTAATTTTCTATAGTTGAAATCATTCAATAGAGTAGAAACTTAAAGCTTTCACAATCGCAAAATCATCACATGTCTCGACTCATAAGCACTCCAAGATGTCAATTCCTCTAACCTTCCCCCATTTAGTGTTATCAAACATGAACTATAAGTCAAGGAATCCTCTAATATATTTGTCTTTCCTGAATGATATAACATAATACTCTACTTGCATTGTCTTAGGTGTAGCTCTCCTAAAGAAAACGATTACTTCAACTCTCATGGTCTGTAGACACTTCAAATATGGCTCTACAAAAGTCATTTACTAATGCAATGAATGTATAATCGCAATCAACCTCAAGTTATGGTGAGGATAACTTTTTTCATAAGGAATCAATCTTCTCGAAGCATACATAACTGCCATACAATTCTGAACGGATAAACATCTCAATCACTTTTCGAGGCATCACCATGAACAATGAGTTTATTAGATCCACTATAATGGTAAAACTCGACATATCCACTAGAAAATAGTAACACTGATCATATCCTCTTGACAATTGTAATACTAATCAAATCCACTAAGCAATATAAATGTTGAAGTTGTTATTAACCTTTGTTTCAATAATCAAAACTCATTACACACTTATCAATCCATTGAGGAAGTATATCTTTCTGTGTCAATTAGTTAACAGTGTAGCTATCTTAGAAATTCATCAATAAATCTCTAACAATATCATGCCAATCCCAACAAGCCACGTACATACTGTTGCTTTCGTAATTAAACGACCAATATCTATACCTGTATTGAAACTTCCTCAAAATAATATATCCGCTAATAAGAAGACATAATACCTTGATTTCACAACCCGTTGCTTCTCTCAAGCAATCCAATTATGATTACAAATATAATTAAGAATATCCAACAATACCACTGGAGCAATTGTTAATTCAAACAATATAACCACAAATTTATGATGCCCATACCTGGTATGAAAAGCCGTCTTTGAAATATACCCATCTCAAATTTTCAACTGATAATAATCACTTCAAGTCAAACACTGAATAAACCACTGATCTCTGAAGTTGATAAAATATAACACCCATATAAGATAACAAGTAATGATTCGCTATAGTCATCTGGTTGAGCTCTTAGTATTCAATATACAATCGCAAAGTACTATACCTTTTCATAATAAACAATACTGATGCATCCCATGTAGATATACTAAACGTAATGAATCCCTTTTCAAGAAATATCTCAAGCTGAATCTTCTACTCCTTTAACTCAACCGATGTTATAGGTATATTAAACTAGATATTAACACTGTAGCATTGTACAGTAACAACTCAATATAACCCAAGGTTTTCATCAATCATGTACTACTCAATAAAGAATATATCTGAGATCTCACAAAGAAAGGATCAATCCTCCAATTTAGATGTAGACGTTCCACTACCAACCACGTAAACTAAATACCCGGCACAACCTTCTGTTAACAATTTTTAGACTTTAATGCATAAATAACATGAATTCCCAACACATATATCTACCATGCTTAATTAAAGCACACTAGCATATAAAACTCCGCCACAATAATATCAAAATCTTGCTATGGTAAAATAACTAAACCAACAAGTAAAACATGCTCATAAATTTGCACATCACAAGTGCGCAACACTCTATCAATCACCAAACACTTCCCCTTAGTATAGACACCTCTAACACATAAGGTAGAGACTCAGAAGACAAATGCAACCGAGAAGCAAAATGCACAGACACATAAGAATGCGAAGAACTAGGGTCTATAAGTGCTCGTGCTCTCAAACTAGACACAAAAATCATACCTCCAATCACATTAGCAGAATCGGAGATATGTTGTTGATTGATGGCAATATCACGATCCTGCACCTTAAGATTCCCTGAAGAATCCCTCTTCTGGCCCTGACAAGACCTGACAACACTTCCCAATGCCTTATTCTTCATTCTTGGACAATCCTTCTGAAAATGACCCAACTGACCACATCTCATACATTTACCTTGCTTCTTCCAACATTTCTCCTCTAAGTGTCCTTCCCTCCAACAATAACTACATACTCGTTTAACTTGACTTCTGATTTTCTGTGGTCCTTGAGAAGATCCTCTAAGTTGCGAAGATGTACTCTGAGATCCTCTATTATCGCCATACTGATGTTGTGCTTTTGGCTGTCCTCATTCTCTTGTCACATCTGAAGCTTCAACCTTGCTTTTACGCTCAACTATGTCGTTAATTGCTTTCATTGCAGTTTCAAACATACCTTGGAACGTCATTCGAACCTCATCTCTAACCTTTCCCTGCCCTAAAGGCCCAGACTGATTTCCTTTTGTCCTAACCATTTCAATAAGTACCTGCATAAAACTCTCAACGTTACTCATTCTCTATACACTACTACCCTCCTAGGTCATTTAGTCAATCTAGACCATCTAGAACCTAGCTCTGATACCAACTGTCGCGCCCCAGACCCGTGGTCCTACTTGGCCCCACGCTCGGGACACGAGTGGAAGACGTTATAAAACACTTTTAGAAAATTTTTCGAAATATACTTTCATAAAGTTTAACAAAATCCAAACTCGAAGTTCAAAGACTTCATTTAACTTTCAAACAACTCTTTCACAAACGAAAGTACTTAGCCCGAAGGCTTACAAACTTTTATACAAATGTACATACACCAACATTATCCAAAATAATGGTGTTACAAAATGATGAAGTCACGGAAACTCTACCCAAAAGTACTACATCTAAGTAATGTAGCCTTTACAAAACAAATCCCAACTCTTACCACTGTAACATCCTCCCGTGCCAAAGTGTCCTATCCCCTGGACTCGCCTTTATCTAAAACAGTAAACAAATAAGGGGTGAGAATGAATCTCAGTAAGTTACTAAAATACAAATACGTTACATGCTGAAATGATACTCGGAATTGAACAATGTCAATATGCATTCACATAGCACATAACATGATAGCTAAAGCCAACTTATCTTAACACACGTAAGACGGAATAAAACACTCATAAGTGGATACTTAGTCAAGGTTTACCGAAAAAACATTAGCCAAGGTTCTCGAATCAAACATATAACCATCTGAGAGGTATCAACTGAGCAGCATCAAAGAGCTGAAGCCGGGATCCCCAAAAAAAAACCATAACCATAAGAACCAAAGTAATAACAGGGGAAATATGACACAAATTCATAACCCAAATGCTCACTCGAGGGAGCTAACTCGTCCCATCCAAGGCCAATCTGGACTGGGGAAATAGGTCCAGTGGAAAAGCCTTATAGTGAACTTGGCTGTGTGCCACTATAATCCTTCCACCTCCACTCGATTACAAAAAAGGTCCAGTGGAAAAGCCTTATAGTGAACTTGACTGTGTGCCACTATAATCCTTTCCACCTCCACTCGATAACACAAAACCAGCTGGACTTTCAAACAAAGCACTGTAATAAATACTTGCTTAAACAACAACCGGGGGCAATGATTCCAAAGTAGGGAACCAAGCCAAACACATCACAAAGATGAACCAATCCAAACCACATCAAAAGATGTTCAACAATATCTAATTACCATTTAGTCAAATTCCACAACACATATGTTCACAAAGGAACCAATTTCAAACACTAGGGTGTTCCACAACAACCCTCTAGGTACTCTAGGATATCACCTAAGACCTAGACCAAGACTAAACTCTAAATCACTTGAATTGGAACAACTCACTTTTTCAGCAATTATGGGCGGTCGCCCAAACCAGACTCAAAATTCCCAAATTTCTCCTGCAAGCCAAATTCATCCGTCCCAAGCGTAGGAGTTTAACTTACTAACACTTATACTATTACCATGAGTGCAACAACCATCCCAAAACATTACTTTCAATTTTATTTTATTTTTTTTACCGTCCCACAAATAATAGAATAATTTTCTTTTATTCCATTTAAATATTTTACCATCCCAAAAGTATAAGTATAATTTTTCTATTATACTAGTATACTCATTTAGGGATACTTTCATTTCCCCGTCCCATTAATAATAGTATAAATTTTATAATATACTTATTTAACATTTAACTCAAGTTAATATTTTACCGTCCCACGAGTAGGAGTATACTTTCAAACACTTATACTAACATTCTCAGGTATATAAACATACTCCATATACATCCTTGCATACAAACCAAGTCACTTACCCAGTATAATTATACTCCCTTTGTCTCAAATAAACAAGTATCACAAATATATTATTTTCACAATAATTTCACCACATATCACACATATAGCAAATATATGACCATTTTACTATTTAAGGGGAATTAGTAACTTACCTATTTCCGGAAAAAGTATCGCAGAAATATGTTTTGTTCGGGTAGAAATGACCTACTCAACACCCTGATCATTTTTATATAATTAGATTTTAACTCCTTTAACCGTTATTACTACTAACTAAGTAAATAACACAATTAATCAAGTAAGATGTGCAAGTCATAAATTATGATGCAACACATAAAATGCACACCAAATGTCAAATTAAAATCCCCCAAAATATAAAATAAATAGGGACGGGTTTTGGGGTCGTTACAAACAGGGTGCGTCATAAAAAAAACATGAGAGAGTGAGAGAGAGAAGGGAAAGAGAAATGGAGATCTCCGGCCTCTAAAGAAGACAACTGCACAAGTTCTACATTGGGTCTCCTCAGCAAGTCAATCCCCACCAAGCCAACTTTGGAATTGCAAAAGGCTTGACGAGATATGGCACCATCAAAGGTCATTTTGGGTTATTGGAAAGATTGTTCTTGCAATGTGCATCTTTGGGCTCATGTGAAAGAAAGCCCGTGGTAACCAAGATCCTTCCGAGAACAAGCCTATCATTGAAGGGGTACGAGGTTGCACAAAATAATCCCCAGCTAGTCAGTTGGTTTGGGCAGCAACATGTAATTCAAGCTTCTACAAGCATGTCCCTCTAAAGTATGCCGAAAGACTCCCGAGAATGGAGTAGCTCTTGCCATGTCTCCTTGTGTTTGTTCCCCCACACGAGGACGAGTCTCTTGTTTTGCTCAACAAGTAATGACGCCCTAGGGGCTATGTGACTCAAGAAAGAAAACTTCTCTTGCTTCATTTGACAGTTAATGAGCCTTAGGGCTACGCTCAAGAAAGATGTGTGAGACTATCCTCAAAGTCTCTCAAAAGGAATGTCGAGAAGCACCTTCTTGTAATGTATGCTCATACTTGTTCCCCCAATCAAGGATTGGCCCTTCTCATTCCACTGCTAATCAATGGTGTCACTCTAGGGGGTACGATCAAGTTTTAAAGGCTCCCTCGGCAAGAAGAAATTCACTTCAGTGTCCCCGGCGGAGTCATGTGCAACATTGGAAGCTTCCTCAATTCGGCACCGAAGGTCTCAAGGGGCTTCGCAATCTACAATCTTTTGGGCTACGGCATTACAGTGATACAAGCAAAGGGCAATATTGGGGCTTCGCAACCGACAGTATTTTGGGACAACAATGCTCAGGCAATGCAATGTGGAGAAGTCTTATATGAAAGAGATCAAGCTTCAAGGGTCTCCCAACACCTCAAGTCATAGGTCTCTTTAATGAGGGCTCCGATGTTATGAATAAATTTGATGATTTTTGTTAGAACTTACAACGAGATCATGAAGGAAGTCTTAGAGAAAAGGAAAAGGATTCAAGGAAATGCCAATATGATAACTCGACCAGAGTTACGACCAATCCCAATGTTTTTGCAAGTACTGCAGCCCCTTCTCCAAGATCAAAAGCACAGGTGTAGATACCCCGGGGGGGCCACGGCTTGGCTAGAGCGCGTGAATTACCCTAGGATGTCTAATT
The DNA here is from genome assembly GCA_026119855.1 of Campanula takesimana. NCBI lineage: Eukaryota > Viridiplantae > Streptophyta > Magnoliopsida > Asterales > Campanulaceae > Campanula > Campanula takesimana. The sequence continues at coordinate 134,298 of JAOWBW010001268.1, forward strand.
GTGTTTTAGAGTCGCCACCCACGTTTTTGAGGAACGTAAGAAAACCTAATGTTTATGAGCCTAAGTTTGATTTACGAAAACAGAGATTCTTTGGGATGAGGGGTTCGGGGGTTAGGTTACGAAATGGGAAGTACTTAATCACCCATTTCGCCCGAGCAAAGTCGGTCTTGTTTGTTCATAATTCACTTTTAAAGATAAATGTGTTCTTCCTATTAAAATGATGATAAAAAGGGGTTTTAAAGTTTGAAATGTAGGGAGATGACTCCTAGGCCAATTCAATGTAATGAAAGGACCGTCGGTGTCATGTCCCAAATGGTTTTGGGTGATTGCACATTTGATTGAAGAAGAAGAAGAGGAATGCTTAAGACATTTACCTATAGTATTCTTCAAAGAGAACCTCTTGAAAAGCCTTGAAGAAGAGGTTGAATCCTTAGTTGAAGAAATCCCAAGAAAAAGTCTAGGAAAGAAGTGAGTAAAAGGTATAAAAGTAATGATGTCCAAGGTCCTCCTCCAATGATGGATTGGAGGGGTTTTTATAGTTGAAAGAGGAATGTTTTTGGAGCCAAACGGAGTCTCCAAGAAATCTTTCCCGGGCAAAATCATGTATAATGAGCAAGGGAGAGATTCTTGGGCAGAATCTGTAACTGACACGCTCCAGAAGCGCGCGTATCCCACCTAGGCAGCGAAAGGCGCGCGCGTCTGGCCTCAAGTGGCGGAGGTGCGCGACTCTGAGAAGCCATTTTTGACAGAATGGACTAGAAAGTTAGAACTGTTATTCAGTTTAGTCCCGGGACTTAACGGGGTCCGTCTGGAACTTAACCAAAGTAACAGAAACTAACATAAAACACTTAAAAGAGGGAGAAACACAAAATCTAGTATGCAATCGGGGTGAGAGGTCCAAGGCGGGGTGTGTACAGAGCCCCTCGGCGGCATAGATTGCGAAGCAAACGCGCCGACGAAAGGCAGACATCCGCCTAGGACATCACCAAGAAAAGGAAAAGACTCGATAAAAGAAGGAATTTGAAATTGCGGGGGATAGAGGTGCGCTCCCTGTGTGAGCGGCTTTGCCAATAGCGGGATCCGTTTGCTGACAGCGGGATCTATTTGTTGGAAGTGGGATCTATTTGCTGATAGCGAGATCCATTTGCTGGGAGCGGGACCTATTTGCTGATAGCGAGATCCGTTTGCTAGAAGCGGGACCTGTTTGCTGATAGCGAGATCCGTTTGCTGGAGGCGGGACCTGTTTGCTGATAGTGAGATCCGTTTGCTGGAGTGTGAGACCCAGAGGACCGTCTGCTAAAGTGCGGGACCCAGAGGACCGTTTGCTGAAGTACGGGACCCGGAGGACCGTTTGCTGAAGTGCGGGACCCGGGGGACCGTTTGCTGAAGTGCGGGACCCGGAGGACCGTTTGCTGAAGTACGGGACCCGGAGGACCGTCTGTTGAAGTGCGGGACCCAGAGGACCATCTGTTGAAGTGCGGGACCCAGAGGACCGTTTGCTTTGAATGGATGTAGATCTTGCTTGATGAGAAAACGGTGATTCTGTGGCTCACCCCGGACCAAATTGTTGTCGTGAGTCGTACTTTGATGTTGACTGTTTGACTTTGACTTTTGATGGGGTGCGAGCACAGTTGACTGCGGATTGCTTTGTGCTGGGGATGAATTGTAAAAATTGATTTTTTAGAAAATAAAAGACACCCTACTTTGAATGGGAGTTTCTATCTTATTTCAGTTTTTAGACATGCCTTAAGGGCGGACCAAATTAGTGTGTGCCCAGCCGAGTGTTTGCTGTCGTCGTTTGAGCTTCTCTTATTGCTGGGATCTGATTTCTTGCAGGTTGAAGGCGTTTGAACGTGCCTGGGCTTCCTTCTTGAGCTGACAAGGGCATGTTCTGTTTCTGTCTGCTGTCAAACGCGCGCGCGTCTGGATTTGGTCGCGGGAGGCGCGCGCATCTAGAATCGCTTGTCGGAGGCGCGCGCTTTTGGCTTGCTGAATTCCAGCCCCTTTCTTCTCTGAGCAGGGCACTCCAACAGCTATAAATTTAAACCGTTCTCGATCAGAATGATCACACAGCAATATTCTACATCCTTTCCCTTACTCTATACCTCAAAATTCTTGTAGCGATGGCCCCGATGACCTTTACTTTTGAAGTCAAAGTTTCTGTCCCCGAAGGCGATAAGTCCGTCCCTATTGCTCCAATTTTGAAGGCGCGTCCTAGCGTCTTTGATCGTTTGGGAAGGCCAAATGAGGGTGTTGTTGCCGTGGATTCCGTGAAGCTGGTGGTTCACGTGAGGGATTATAGGCCTCGTTATTTGCCTAAGAAGAAGAAAGGCAAGGAAAATTCTTCTCATGTGTGGAAGCGTCCCGTGGTTGTTCCGGTCAAAGCTCCTTCTAGCAAGGGCAAGGAGAAGGTTGTTGATGAAGCTCCGTCTCGCCCGAGTGTCTTTTGTCGTCTTGGTGGTCTCGAGAATGCTTCGCCTCCATCCAAGAGGACTAAAGGCCGTCTCCAAAAGCGATGGGTCCCCAAACCGAAGAAAGATTAGATATTTCTTTTGTACCACCGAGATTGCAATTAGAATAGACCACTTGTTTAGGATTTAATGTTTTATTGTCTTTTAATAGCTCAACATTTCCATTGTAATAATAAAAATAATTCAAGAAATGAATAAAAATTGCATCTCGTTAATTTTGAAATGATTTGGGTATTTGTTTATGTTTTAGACCGCACCCGAAGGTTGCCTATGTTCCTCTAGTGTAGAGGCTCAGGTCTCCGTAGTTCAAACAAACGAAGACCATTTTTTTTTGTGTGTGTGCACCCTGTTTTTTGCCTAGACCGCCCTTTCGGGTTTTCAATCTAGCGGGCTTCTTTTTTGCACGTGCTCTAATTTTTGCCTAGGCCGCCCTTGCGGGTTTTCAACCTAGCGAGCTCTTTTTTTTTATGGTCTTCGTTTATTAGAAGTAAAATCTCTTCAATTTGTCGAGGTTGACTTCCTTTGGCAGCTGATCTCCGTCTAAATCCACGAGTCAGACTGCACCGCCGCTTAGTATCTTCTTGACTACGTACGGACCGATCCATCAGGGTCCCCTTTTTCCAAAGGGGTTCATGGCATTAGGAGGGTGTTGTCTTAGGACCAAATCTCCCACACTGATGTTTCGGGGCTTCAACTTTTTGTTGAAAGCCCTAGCCATTCTTTGTTGATAGGCCCTCGTACGTTCGATTGCCCTTAGCCTTTTCTCGTTGAGTAGGGCTAGCTGTTCATATCGACTTTGCATCCAATCGACTTCATTGACTTGGTTCTCGAGGAGGACCCGTAGGGACGGAACTTCGAGCTCTATTGGTAGTACAGCTTCGGAACCATATACCAGTGCATAAGGAGTTTCTCCAGTCGCTGTCCGTATTGACGTGCGGTAGCCCCATAACGCTAGAGGTAGCTTTTCAGGCCAATCCCTTCCAGTGGAGGCCATTTTCTTCACAATGGTCTCGATCGTCTTATTAGCTGCCTCGACCGCGCCGTTTGCTTGAGGGCGGTATGGAGATGACTTGTGCTTAGTAATCTTGTATTCTACCAGGAGCTCGTCCATCTCTTTCTCAAAGTGAGACCCGTTGTCTGAGATGATCTCATGAGGAACGTCGTATCGGCACATGATGTGGGTTTTCACGAATTCGGCCACTTTCTTGGCGTTGAGAACTCGGTAAGCCTGTGCTTCGACCCATTTTGTAAAATAGTCCACGGCTACTAGGACGAAATATTGTCCGTTGCTGCCAGTAGGGTGGACTTTGCCAATGATATCTATGCCCCAACAAGAGAAAAGCCAAGGCGTGGTTATATTGTAAAGCTGTGAGGGTGGAGCGTGCTGTAGGTTGGCATGGAATTGGCATTTGGCGCACCTCTTGACTTTCTCGATGCAGTCCCTTTCCATGGTACTCCAATAATAACCCATGCGGAGTATCTTCTTGGTCAACATAAACCCATTCATGTGGGGCCCACATTCACCTTCGTGGATCTCATGCATTATTTCTTGAGCTTCGGTCTCATTTGCGCATAGGAGATTGATCCCTTCGTGGTGCCTTTTGTAGACTCTGTTCCCAATCAGTACATATCGGGAGACTAGTCTTTGCAATGCCATTTGAGACTTCTTATTGCTATTCTCGGGATAAGTACCATCCTTGAGGAAACTCATGATATCCGCATACCACGGGGAGTTTGCTTGGACCTCGTTGATCTCGATACTCATGCAGTATGTCGGACTGTTTCGTCGGGAAATTTTGAAGGGCTTCACCATTTTACCCTCAGGTATTTCAACCAGTGAAGCGATGATAGCTAGTGCATCGGCGAAACAGTTTTTGTCCCTTGGCAGGTAGTTGAAGGTGATTTCTTGAAACTATTCAACCAACTCCTCGAGATGTTGACCATACCGTTGTAGAGTCGAGTCTTGAATCTTCCATTTTCTAGATGTCTGATTGATGATGAGCAAGGAATCACCGAATACTTCTAAACTTGTGACATTTCTCTCGAGGGCTGCTTCGAGCCCCGCTATGCATGCTTCGTACTCAGCGATGTTGTTGGTGGCTTCAAATTCGAGGCGGATACCGATTGGAGTATACATGTCCTTAGGATCAACAAGTAACATCCCTATGCCATATCCATGCTTATTGGCTGCTCCATCGAAAAAAAGTTGCCACTTACTTTCCTCTGTTGTAGCACAAATTAAATGCTCGTCGGGGAACTGTACATCTTCCCCCTTCACTTCGTCACACGGAAATTCAGGAAGCTGATCACTGAACACTTTCCCCCTGATGGATTTGAGTGTGACGTGAGTGATATCGTAGCTGGCGAGCATGAAATACAATTTGTCTATTCTTGTTGACATGAAAGGCTTCTCGGAGATGTAACGGAGCGGGTCCACTTTTGCTACCAACTTGATTGGGGAGGCCTCCATATAATGCTTGAGCTTTTGAGTGACCCAAACTAATGCAGCACAAGACTTCTCTAAGGCAGAGTAGTTCTTTTCAGCTCCTTGAAACCGGCAGCTGACAAAGTAGATAGCATTCTCTTTTGTGGAGTCTCGCTGTTCTTGTGCTAACATAGCCCCTAGGGCTTCATCATTGACATTGAGATAGAGCAAGAGAGGCTTCTCTTTGTGCGGTGGAACCAAAACTGGAGGGCATGTCAAGTAATGCTTCACTTGGTCGAAAGCTTCTTGGCAAGCATCGGTCCATTCTAGAGCCACATTTTTCTTGAGTAGCTTGAAGATCAGTTCACACATGGAGGTGAGTTGGTGCACAAAACGACTGATGTATTGAAGTCTGCCCATGAAACCTTTGATTTCTTTCTGCGTCTTTGGGGGAGGCATGTCAATGATTGCCTTGATCTTGGAGGGATCGGCTTCAATTCCTCTTTTAGTGACCATGTAACCTAGAACCTTTCCTCTGATGACCCCAAAAGTTCACTTTGCGGGATTGAGTCTCATGTTGTGTTATCGAAGCCTTTCAAAGAACTTGCGAAGATCGATCAAATGTTGACCATCGGTTCCCTTCGAATGGATGATCATGTCGTCTACATAGACCTCGATCTCTTTATGAATCATGTCATGGAATAGATCCGTAACAGCCCTCTGGTAAGTAGCCCCAGCGTTCCTTAGTCCGAACGGCATGACTGTGTAGCAGAAGGTCCCCCACGGAGTTGTGAAAGCTGTCTTGTGTTGATCCTCTTCGGACATGAGAATCTGATTATAACCGGCAAAACCGTCCACAAATGAGCGGACTTCATAGTTGGCAGTTGAATCGACGAGCATGTCGATGTTTGGTAGTGGAAAATTATCTTTCGGGGAAGCTTTGTTCAAATCCCGGAAGTCCACACAAACTCGAACCTTGCCGTTTGCCTTTTTGACTGTCACGATGTTGGCTAGCCAAGTCGGATACTCAATGACTTTGATGAAACCCACACTGAGGAGCTTTTCAATCTCTTCTTTAACTTGTAGAGACTATTCTGGCTTGATCTTTCGGAGCTTCTGCTTTACTGGCTTGGCGTCCTCTCTGATCGGAATTCTGTGCTCCGCGACCTTTCTGTCCAAACCCGGGATGTCTCTGTACGACCATGCGAATACATCCACAAACTCTTTGAGTAGTGAAGTCAATCTGTCTTTGTCTTCCCCCTTGAAGAAGCTGCCAATCTTCGTTTCTTTCGGCTCTTCGTCGGTACCCAGATTAGCAACATGCAATTCCTCATCAGCCCCTGGACCATTTTCACCACGACAACGAACCTGTTGAGCTAGTTCATTTAGGTATGTTATGTTTTCGTGGTCTATTTCATCATAATTTGAATCGTTATTAACTTGTTCATTAAGTTCATTATTAGTTAATTCATCATTTATGATGTTTGCAATCTCGGGGTACTCAGAAATATCAAATTTTTCATTAGCAAAGAAAGGAAACACACGCTCGGCTATTGCCTCCATATCCTCTTGGGTGAGGGTATTAGAAACACTCTTGGACTCGAAAGTAAGTGTGAGCTTCTCTTCCTTTGTTGCTGTACGGGGTATGTAACCCATTTCTCGGATCAAGAAATCCTCGGATACTATGGGCCCCTTCGTTGAATACCAGTTGTTGATTGACTCGGAGCTTGGCGGGATCTCATTAATGGTTTCCTTGCTGACGACGGTGTCGTAGATGGCGTTGACTTGACAATCGTCCATGATGGAAAATTCTTCGAACATGGAGGCTAGATCGGATAGTTCTTCCCCCACGATAATCTCTACCTCAGACTCTATAGTCACTTTCTTGCCCCACCACTCTCGAGGTGACATTGGAGTAGGCTCCCTTTCTTGTGTCGGTATTTCACAATTAGTGAAGATCTCAAGACCGGGTTTTCTGACGCCCTTTTCGTTAACCCATGGTTCGGGAAAGATCATGTATGGAACATCTTCCCCTTGGCGAACAAAATAACCGTTTAGTGTGTTGCGGTAAGGCCTCAAGTTGGGGATTTCATATTGTCGCCCTTCTTTGCGAGCTTGGGTCTTTTGATTCTTGACTGCTTGCTCGTATTTCAAGTCATCTTCGGTAGGCTCGTACACTAGACCAAACTTGTTCTTGACAAAAGGAACTTCTACAGGGTGCAATATCCCTTGTTGATGCTTCCCTAGGCCTAGACCGGGAAAGTGATTCATGTTCCTCATCATGCGGAGGATTTTAGGATTGCCGAGGGTCCATTGTCTGTTTCCCCCTTCTTTGTCGATGGTGTTGACGCCGGAGAGAGTGGCATCTTCTATCCCGTGTTGGACTTGGTGAACGGGTTGCCCCCCATTTCTGTGGATGGTGATATTCTCGGCCATGATGGTGACTATCTCATCCCCATTTCTAATCTTGACACATTGATGGAGAGTGGAAGGTACCGCATTGGAACTGTGGATCCAAGGTTGGCCCAAAAGTAAGTTGAATGACGCAGGGACATCAAGCACTTGGAATGGGACGGACATAATCATGCTTCCAAATTCGATATCAACTTCTAACATTCCCATGACTGTACGGACAGTACTGTCGTACCCTCTAATGACTTGTGCGGAGGGTTGTAAATCGGAGCTTTTGAGCCCCAGTTTGCCCATGACTCAGCTAGGCATTAAGTTGAGTGCAGAACCACCATCTACTAGGACTCTTGAAATGGGTCTCCCCCTTACCCTTACTTTGAGGTAGATGGCTTCATTGTGTTCGGACCCAAATGGCGGGAGGTCCATGTCGGCAAAAGTGATGACATTGCCGAAGTGAATGTGACCTATCATTGCTGTGAGGTCCTCAGGAGTCGTGTTGGGAGAGACTGATGTGTCATCCAAGTTTTTGATGACGAGGTCTCGGTGTTTCTTTGATGATGCAATAAGGTCCCAGATGGATATGTTGGCTTGCGTCTTCTTGAGCTTTGTTAACAAAGGATCTTCGGGTATGTCACGTGCTTACGATCTTTGAGAAGAGGTGTTGGTTGCTGCGGTATTGGGAGGGATTGCGCTCATTGTTACTCGGCCACTGCGAGTGAGCACGTTCACGGTCCCGTGTAGCTTCTTCTTCCTATTCTCTAAGACTTCCCTCATAATCTCATCATAAGTCACAACATAACAAGAATTATCAAGTTTATTCATATCATCGGAGCCCTCATTCACAATTGCGGATGGAGAAGCAATCCTCGGTGAGGTGGCTGGTACATTGATGGTAGTCACACCATTTGTGGTGGGCATGATTAGGACGGAGCGGTTGTGGTTGCTTGTACCCTTGAAGAGGAGTGATTTTCCCCTTGGCCTTTAGAGCTTCATAGGCCTCGGTGATGGTCATGCCATTGAGAGGAGTGTAGACGCGGTCGTTTTGGAATCGCTTGCCTTGTGGTGGAGGGACCTTATTGTAATTCCCCTTGTCGGTAGTAACGGCATTGACATAAGCCTCTTTATTTGAATTAGAGGCGGCCTTGTATCGGTAAGTAGGAGTGGCCTTTTTAATCTCTTTGAGCAAGTCATCCATGCGTACCCCCGCCTCATACATTTGGAGAAGTCGGAGTAGCAAGCCCCACTTAGGTGGGTGCGGAGATCAATCTTGAGACACTTGAGAAAGATGTCCATTTGCTCTTTTGTGCTTGGCCTCTCAACAATTTCAGAGAGCTTGTCATTCCATCTCCTTGTGAAGTCAATGAAGGACTCGTTGTCTCTTTGAGTGGTGTTTTTGAGCTCTTTCCTTGTGGGCCGGTGAGTGGTATTGCCTTGATATTGATTTTTGAAGGCAAGCATAGCGGCATCCCAATCAAGACGGACAGTGAGCGGGAGAGTTGCATACCAATCCTTTGCCGCCCCCTCGAGGGTGAGAGGAAAGCATTGAGCCATAACTTTTGGGGAGACCTTCTTCGGAACCATAGCCTAAATGTAAGTCTCGATGTGAGCCATCGGGCATGAGTTGCCCTTAAACTTCCTAATGTCGGGCATCTTGAATTTGTCGGGGAGAGCGGCCATCGTGCTCATGAGGATGGATGACTGATAAAGGCTTGTGTTGGAGCATTTTCCCATGTTGAGGCCGTCGAATTTCTGATCAATGTAGGCCATGATGGAATCGACCATTTTGGGGTCGTTGTTGTCGGTGCTTGGTCCCCCCACTTTTTTGGTGCGGGCACTGACATATGGGCTTTCAAACAAACCCTCGGTCCACTCGGATTCCTCATTGTCATTAACCCCCTTGTTCTTGGAGAGCTTGAGGAGCTTGGCTTTCAGTTTGTTAACCTCGGCCTCGTGGGCCTCCCTTTGACTGTCGACATGAGCTTGCCACAAGGCTTCTTTGGTTTGAGCCTCTTGGTTAAGGGTAGAGACTTGTTGTTGGAGTGCTTGAACCATGGAAGAAAGCTGTTCGAGAGTCGTGGCGTTGTTGGTGCTGGAGTCGCCGGCCATTGGTGATGTAGAAGCTGTTGGAGTGATCGGTTCACGGACAAGCCTGTTGGATGAATCCCTGTAGATGCGGAGAGTACCAATCGGACCTATAATTGGAGAAGTAGCCCTTGTCAGTCTCGGTTCACACTTTCGGTCCATGAAGAGGTTGAGAACACACAGTTGGGCACACGACTCGAACCACATAAGAAAAAGACTATTTTTTATATTTTTTTTATTTTTATAAGTCGGAGGGAATGGGTCCCTTTTGGGGTTTCTAAGAAGATAATGGAATCGTCACACTAGTATATAGACCATCTCGCGGTCCCATATACTCATCGGATTCCATCGCGTTTGTGAATCCTACATATGTCGGGATTAAACTAAATTAATGTAGTAAAGCATACATGCGGGGACGGATTTTTTTATTTTCGTCCAAAATAACCACTTTTGGGGACGGATTTTTATTGCGTCCGTTTCAACAAGTTGGCATGTATGATTTGAAAACATTAGTTTAGGGAAATCTCGGTACATGGAAACCGACTTGGTCACGGAGTGTTAGACCCTAACTAGAATTGTGTGGTTTGTGCTCGGCTAAAGAGAGGCTTAAAGGTCACCCCCGGCATGTAGTCATGAACTACGCCACGGGCTGAGGTTTACCGCTTCGAAAGAGCCAAGGTCGAGTGGAGCTTGAAACTTTCTAGGACGGGCCTCGACGGGTTTGGGGTTGGACTTGTGCGACTCGATAGTGAGCAATTTATAGGAGTGTGCATGTAGTGTGAGGTCTATCACGTGGCAAAATTTTTTATTTTTTATTTTTTTGAATAGAAAAGATAAAAACACATAAGCACGTAAATTACAACTCCCGAATCACCCGTGTGACCGGTAAATAAAACATAAAATTAAACAGTCCAAGGGTTCAATTCTGTTCTGATGCAGGCAACTGTGCCCACACCCCACTGTTCTGTTCAGTCACTGAAACCTGTTCTTGCCCTGGAAATTGGCCCAGAAGCGCGCGCCTTGGGCTAGTGTTGTGGGACGCGTGCGCCTGGCGCATTGTATCTGGGAGGCACCCGCTTCTGGGCTCACCTGTCAGATTTATCAGAAACTTATGGACTCAGGGGATTGCCCTGGTCCTGATTGTGTGATAGAACCCCTGCAATTTTCGTTAGCACGAAATAATAGGAGGAATAGGAAGAACACATAGAAGGCGGGCGATTCTGGAATTTGAGGCGGGACGCTCGCGCTTTGGACCATGAAGGTCCGAGGCACGCGCTTCCCATGTCAATTTCCAGAATGCCCAGAAAAGTGAATTATGAACAGAAACAAAAGTTTAACCCTCAAGCAGTCCCCAGCGGAGTCGCCACTGTAGATACCCCGGGGGCGCCACAGCTTGGCTAGAGCGCGTGAATTACCCTAGGATGTCTAATTGTGTTTTAGAGTCGCCACCCACGTTTTTGAGGAACGTAAGAAAACCTAATGTTTATGAGCCTAAGTTTGATTTACGAAAACAGAGATTCTTTGGGATGAGGGGTTCGGGGGTTAGGTTACGAAATGGGAAGTACTTAAACACCCATTTCGCCCGAGCAAAGTCGGTCTTGTTTGTTCATAATTCACTTTTAAAGATAAATGCGTTCTTCCTATTAAAATGATGATAAAAAGGGGTTTTAAAGTTTGAAATGTAGGGAGATGACTCTTAGGCCAATTCAATGTAATGAAAGGACCGTCGGTGTCATGTCCCAAATGGTTTTGGGTGATTGCACATTTGATTGAAGAAGAAGAAGAAGAAGAAGAAGAAGAAGAAGAAGAAGAAGAAGAAGAAGAAGAAGAAGAAGAAGAGGAATGCTTAAGACAATTACCTATAGTATTCTTCAAAGAGAACCTCTTGAAAAGCCTTGAAGAAGAGGTTGAATCCTTAGTTGAAGAAATCCCAAGAAAAAGTCTAGGAAAGAAGTGAGTAAAAGGTCTAAAAGTAATGATGTCCAAGGTCCTCCTCCAATGATGGATTGGAGGGGTTTTTATAGTTGAAAGAGGACTGTTTTTGGAGCCAAACGGAGTCTCCAAGAAATCTTTCCCGGGCAAAATCATGTATAATGAGCAAGGGAGAGATTCTTGGGCAGAATCTGTAACTGACACGCCCCAGAAGCGTGCGCATCCCACCTAGGCGGCAAAAGGCGCGCGCGTCTGGCCTCAAGGGCCGGAGGCGCACGACTCTGAGAAGCAATTTTTGACAGAATGGACTAGAAAGTTAGAACTGTTATTCCGTTTAATCCCGGGACTTAACGGAGTCCGTCTGGAACTTAACAAAAGTAACAGAAGCTAACATAAAACACTTAAAAGAGGGAAAAACACAAAATCAAGTGTGCAATAGGGGTGAGCGGTCCAAGGCGGGGTGTCTACAACAGGCTGCACCTGAAGATCCGTTATTAGTTCAACTCATGAAGACTCAAGCAAACATACCGTTTGAGATTTTATCACGCCAAGGCCTTATCTTCCACAACAACATCACCATCTCCCACGACTTTGAATAAGGGATCCAATGTTATGAATGAATTTGATGATTTTTGTTAGAACTTTCAGCGAGATTATGAAGGAAGTCTTAGAGAAAAGGAAAAAGATTCAATATGTTAAACTCACGTGACTGGGTTATAGCGGGAAATGCCTTGGCCAATCCCAATGTTTCTGCAAGTACTGCACCCCCTTCTCCAAGATCAAAAGCACAGGCTGCATCCGAAGATCCGTTATTAGTTCGACTCAAGAAGACTCAACCAAACGTACCGTTTGAGACTTTATCATGTCAAAACCCTATCATCCGGAACAACATCACCATCTCCCACGAGACATTTCTCGAAGATTCTACTGCATTTTCAACATGGACCCTCCGCCACTTGGGTACCAACCACAAAAAAAAGGGCCATTCATCTCCAAACAAGAGGAAGATCACTTTCATGAGTTCTACCCAATGGTGCATCTGCTCTCAATACAATGCCAAGATAAGTTGGGGCTGCACACCGAAAGGTCTTCACATCCCGCCATCTACAAGCTCGCAAACAACAAGCCCACAACACTTGGGGCTTAGTAATCTCTCAAAGCTTGGTATCAATGATCTTCTCTTGGAGCTTGCTCACGTCAATAGCAAAAGGAGATTTATTTGAAAAGGTCAAGAGTCGATTCATCTTGGGGCTATGCAAGTCTCTCATAGTTTGGCATCAAAGGCATTCTAGGGGCTTTACAATCAGCAACCCCTTATCTCGGCATCGAATGTCTTTTGGAGCCCCATAACTGACACATCTCTTGGGGCTAGAAATCACTTTTCGTTGGGCACAACGACAACGATGACAGAATTCAAGCAAGGCAATCCGGACTTCGGTCGAACATGACTTGATCTTGGGTTGGCATTACAAACACACAATGGTCAAAATGGTTCACCCATGAACTAAAAAAAAAAAAAAAATCTTTTTCTCACATGTGTGCATACTCTTTTCCTTCTTTTTTTTTTAAAAAAAAAAAAGAATCTTTCTTTTTCTTTTTCCTTGACCCCTTACTTGCGCAAAAGTATGTGTTTCATTTTTCTTTGCTCCCAGCATTCCTCCCCAGCACTCTCCATCATCCTTGAACTAGCTGGTCTGATTCTCTTAAAGGGATACGTAGGCAACCTTTTGGCATCGACCAACCCGTCACCCAAAATACCATCTCACCGACACTCCATCAAAGGCAAAAGCAATTTGTAACGCCCATCCTTAGTCTTGTTAAATATTTGACTTACTAGTTAAATTCTTAAACTTGCATATTATGTGTTAGTTTTACTTGGGTTAATTTCTTAACTGCTTTAGAATGTTAAGGTGGTTAAATGTCTAGTTTTGACTTTTGGGTCATTTGTGAAATTTTGACTTTAGGGGCCTTTTGTTAAAAGTGAAACTTGAGGGGCCTAAGTGCAATTTTTGGAAAGTTGCAAGTATATAAAGTGGGTTTGCTTTACTGAGAAAGCATTTTCCCAAATCTTTCTTCTCGTTCTTTCTCTGGTTCAAAAGCTAGGTTTAGGGTTTACCCTATTCTCGACTCCTCGAGTTTAATTATCCCTCCGTTCTTGATTCCGATCGCGTATAAATATTCGTGGCGTTGAATAGAGCGTTTCCGACCGAACAGAAATTTGTTTGGGTAACTTTGATTTCGGACTAGGTAAGTTATTAGCTCCCCCTTGCTTGTAATAACATGCATATATGTTATTCCTGATACTTGTGCTTGTCAATTTTGTGTTTGGGGCAATTTTGTGATACTTGTAATTTGGGACAAAGGGAGTATAAAACCCTCTGTGTAAGAAAGAAAGAGTAACTTGAAATAGTGATTTGAGTCTTGTTATGCACTCCTGGGTGTGTTAAAATGTTAGTAAAAATTATACTCTTACATTTGGGACGGAAAACTATTCACCCTGGGAATGAAATGAGTATTGGCTGAAAATAGCCTTGTGCGACCGCACAAAAACCTTGGGCGACCGCCCATCTTTCTGGAACATTTTTCAAAAGGATTCACCTGCTAGGGAGCGGCCGCCCAGTCCATTTGAGCGCCCGTCCAGTTGCCCTGAAAAATAAAAAGCTTGTTAAATGTTTGTATAAGTTGGAAGTAACTCCAATTAAGGCATAGAGCCTTAGTATAAAATGTCCTAGCAAGTGTATATGTACCTTTTGGGGCATTTTAACTTAGTCTTGAACATGATTATTCAATGATTTGAATAGAGAACTTAAGTATAAGAGTAACAACTCTTCTTTATGTTTTGAAAGTGCTATAAACAAGCACTAATGTGTTATGCTTGTCTTGAAACCAATGTTTGTGCACCTTAGGGGCATTAGAACAGAGTCTTGGAATTGAACATCCTAAGAATAGGATTAAGAACTTGTAAGAGAAAAAGATATAACTCTTATACATGCTTGAATGTCCAAAGATTGGAATGATAACTCGAGTATAAGACAATAAAATCTGGTAGATGACTTGACACCAATACATGTGTATGGTAATGAACTAGAAAGTGCTATGAACAAGCACTAACGTGTATGAGAAATATTCTTGATGTGTATGTGCAAACATTGCATATAGTTGCTTGATAATAATGTGACTTCTTGATTACTTGAAGCATGTTCCGTGTTGTGAGCTAGTCCACTACTTTTGGATTAGTTCTTCTCCTGTAGTTCAAGTAAATACCTACTTGTGCATTTTTGTGTGAGTCTAGCTGGTCCTTGCTTGTTCGGAGGTATATAGGTTCACGCTTATCATGAGGCTGGGGCCAAAGTGATAATCGGGGATCTATGTATCTGCGCTTGACCCCTTACTACAGGCCATAGTAAGGGCATAGCTTCTTTTGTTAGAGCAATACGCCTAATAAAAGTGAATGCTAAACTCGTGAACACCACGTGAATCTTGATCTTGGGAATGACACTGGTTACCGGGTCTTCTTATATATACTGTATGAACAGTTTCTTGATATTGATCGTGATTGTATAAGTAATACAAGCTACAACAACAATGGTATTCTTGGGAGGAATAAAGAACGAAGCAATATCCTTTATAATGTGCTAGCTTAGCCTTATGTGCTACTCGATGAGTGGTTTAGCCTCTCATATACTTGTTACTTGATGATACTTGATACATGATTACATGAGTATCTACTTGAATTGCATGATAGCATGTCATGTAGTTGCATCTAATAGCTTACTGAGATTTATCTCACCCCGTTTCTTGTTTAATTGTTTTCCTTAGATCAAAGGAAGGCTAGTGATAGTGCGAAGTGAGGCTCGACATAGCTGGGAGCTTACTACGCAGGTGGTTATTCTTTTGGGAATCGTGGTTCTTTTACACTTTGGTGAGGACGATGTATTATGGGTTATGTAACTCAGTATTTTTTGGTAGACTTGTTGTCTCTAGACATCGTGTAATGCCAGCATATGTGCTAGGCATGTTTCCGCTGTATATAATCATGTTTGGTTTAAATTTTCTTGTCTAGAACTCGTGGTGTGAGCTATCTTAGCTCCTTACTCTAGAGTATATATATCATGTCAGTTTGTTATAAACAGTTGTCATCCAGTTTCTTGTTAGTTTCTTGATTCTCGTTAGTCACGCGCATCCAGGTCGAGGTTCTACTAGGGGATCCCGGGACCTGGGGGCATGTCAGGTTGGTATCAGAGCTACCCTGGTTTAGCTACC
>JAOWBW010001268.1:149979-178998 GCA_026119855.1 Campanula takesimana
GTAGTTCAAGACTACATGCCGGGGGTGACCTTTGAGCCTCATATTCAAGCCGAGCAAACCACAACAATTCTAGTTAGGGTCTAACACTCCGTGACTCAAGCGGTTTCCATTACCGAGATTTCCCTAAACTAATGTCTTCAAATCATACATGCCAACTTTGTTGAAAGGGACGCAATAAAAATCCATCCCCAAAAAGGGTTATTTTGGACGAAAATAAAAATCCGTCCCCGCATGTATGCTTTACTACATTAATTTAGTCTAATCCCGATACATGTAGGATTCACAAACGTGGTGGAATCCGATGAGTATATGGGGGACCGCGAGATGGTCTATATACTAGTGTGACGATTCCATTATTTTCTTAGAAACCCCAAAAGGGATTTCATTCCCTCCGACTTATAAAAAAAAAAAAAAAAAAGAGTCTTTTCTTATGTGGTTCGAGTCGTGTGGCCCAACTGTGTGCTCTAAGCCTCTTCATGGACCGCAAGTGTTACTCAAGACTGACAAGGGCCTCTTCTGCAATATAGGTTCAATTGGTACTTACAAAGTCTACCGGGATTCAGCAAAATCGGTTAGTCCGTGAAGAGATCACTCCAACAGCTCCAACATCAACCATGACGGCAACAGCAACACCATGTCTCTCGAACAGCTCTCAACTATGGTCCAACTCCTCCAAGAGCAAGTCTCCACCCTTAACAAGGAGGCACAAAGCAAAGATGACATTTGGCAAATCCCACCTCGACAGCCAAAGGAGGCCCACGAGGCGAAATGGAGCTAATGAAAGAAAAGCTCACATCAAACCTTGCCAGGGAAAGAACAAGAACAATGATGATGAATCCGAATGGACCGAGGTTTGTTCAAGAGTCCTTATGTCAACACCCGCACCAAGAAAATGGGGGAACCAAGTTCCGAGAACAACGAGCCCAAAATGGTGGATTCTATCTTGGCCTACATCGACCAAAAATTCAATGGCTCAACATGGGGAAAGGCTCCGACACAAGCCTTTATCAATCATCCATCCTCATGAGTACTATGCCGCCCTTCCCGATAAGTTCAAGATGCCGACATAAGAAAATTCAAGGGCAACTCTTGCCCTATGGCTCACATTGAGACTTTATTTGGGCAATGGTTCCAAAGAAGGTCTCCACCAAGGTGATGGCTCAATGCTTTCCTCTCACTCTCGACGGGGGGCGGCAAAAGATTGGTATGCTACTCTCCCGCTCACTGTCCGTTCTTGATTGGGACTTCCGCCATGCTTGCCTTCAGAACCAATACCAAGGCAACACCACTCACCGGCCACAAGGAAAGAGCTAGAAAACATACTCAATGAGAACAATGAGTCCTTCATCGACTTCACAAGGAGATGGAATGACAAAAACTCTCTGAAATTGTTGAGAGGCCGAACACAAAAGAGCAAATGGACATATTTTCTCAAGTGGGTCTCAAGATTGATCTCCGCACTCACCTCAGTGGAGCTTGCTACTCTGACTTCTCCAAATGTATGAGCGGGTTGTACGCATGGATGACTTGCTCAAGGAGATTAAGAAGACCACTCCTACTTACCGCTACAAGGGCCGCTTCCAACTCCACAAAAGAGGCCTCGGTCAACGCCGTCACTATTGACAAGGGGAATTACAAAAAAGGTTCCTCCACCTCAAGGGAAAAGGCCCCGAAGTGACCGTGTCTACACGCCTCTCCAAGGCATGACTCAAACCGAAAGTGTTCGAGGTCCTCAAGGCAAAAGGGTCAAGTCACACCCGTGCAAGGGTACCAACCCAAGACGATCCCGACAATCATGCTCACCACAATATTGTGGCTACCACCAATATAGTGGCCACACCACCGAGGAATGCTTCATTCTCCGCAATGTCATTCAAGATCTCATAGATAAGAAAGAAATTTGTAGTGACTAATGACGAGCATGTCAATGTAATAGAGATAGGAGAACTTGAGGGGACCACCCATTCAATCCCAATTGTCAATGGGGGCCCAATGTTATGAATAAAATTGACAATTCTTGTTATGTAGTGACTTAAGATTGAGGTAATGAGGGAAGTACTAGAGAATAGGAAAAAAGAAGCAAGATGAGAACGTCAATATTGCTAACTCGATCCGGTCGAGTCATAGCAAGCAACCCTTACACTTCCGCACGAGCTCCTCTTCTCAAAGGCCGCAAGCTCACAACACTCCCGAAGATTCTCTACTTTGTCCAACTCAAGAAAACTCAAGCCAACATCTCTATTTGGGACCTCATTGCATCCTCGAAGAAACACCGAGATCTCGTCATCCGCAATCTCGATGATACATCAGTTTCTCCCGATACTACTCCCGAGGACCTCACGCAATGATTGGTCACATTCATTTTAGCAATGTCATCACCTTTGCCGATATGGACCTTCCACCGTTTGGTTCCGACACAACGAAGCTATTTACCTCAAGGTACGAGCAAGGGGGAGGCCCGTCTCAAGAGTCTTAGTGGACGGTGGTTCCGCACTCAATCTCATGCCTGGTAGGATCATGGGCATACTGGGGCTTAAAGATTCTGATTTGAGGCCTTCTACTCAAGTAATCCGAGGTTATGACAGCACCGCCCGTACAGTCATGGGTATGATCGAAATTGACATTGAGTTGGGGAGCATGGTCATGTCCGTTCCATTCCAAGTGCTTGATATCCCTGCCTCGTTCAACTTACTGTTAGGTCGACCATGGATTCATAGTTGCTAATGCCGTACCGTCAACTCTCCACCAATGTGTCAGATCCGAAACGGGGTGATGAAATAGTGACTGTAATGGCTGAAAACATTACTATCCACAGAAAAGGTGAGCCCGTCCACCCAAGTTCAGCACGGTCTATCAGACTCCACTCTCTCGGCGTCTCAATCAACGCCATTGACAAAGAAGGGGGAAATGGATCATGGACCCCCCAGCAATCACAAAGTACTCTGCATGATGAGGGATATGGACTACTTCCCTGGTTTAGGATTAGGGAAAATACAGGCAAGGAATCCTACATCCCGTGCAAGTCCCATTTGTCAAGAACACATTCGGTTTAGGGTAAGAGCCTTCCAAAGAAGACTTGAAGCAAGAACAAAGCAATCAAGAGCGAAAAGGCCCGAGCTCGTAAAGAAGGCCGTCGTTATGAGGTCCCTAATCTAGGCCTTACCGCAAAAGACGTTGAATGGTTTATTTTGTCCTCCAAGGGGAAGACGTTCCATACATGATCTTCCCGAACCATGGGTTAACAACAAGGGTGTCAAAAAGCCCGGCCTCGAAATCTTCTCCGATTGTGAGATCCAGAAATCCGAAGGGAACCAACTCCCATGTCCACCCCGTGAATGGTGGGGAAGGAAGGTGACTATAGAAGTCCGAGACAGAAATCACCGAGGGGAAGAACTGACAGATTTAGCCTCCATGTTCGAAGAGCTTGCTGTAATGAATGAATGCCAAGTCAACGCCATCCATGACACCGTCATCATGAACGAGACTATCAGTGAGATCCCGCCAAGCTCCAAGCCGATCAACAATTGGTATTCAACAAAAGGGCCCGTGGTATCCGAGGAATTCTTAGTCCAAGAAATGGGTTGCATACCCCGCACACAGCAACAAAGGAAGAGCAGCTTACACTTACTTTCGAGTCCGAGAGTGTCTCTAATACCCCAACCCAAGTGGATTTGGAGGCCATAGCCGAGCGTGTGTTTCCTTTCTTTGCTAATGAAAAATTTGATATTTCTGAGTACCCTGAGATTGCAAACATCATAAATGATGAATTAACTAATAATGAACTTAACGAACAAGTTAATAACGATTCAAATTATGATGAAATAGACCACGAAAACACAACATACTTAAATGAACTTGCTCAACAAGTCCGTAGTCGTGGCGAGAATGGTCCAAAGGCTGACGAAGAATTGCAGGTTGTTAATCTGGGTACCAAGAAAGAGCCAAAAGAAACCAAGATTGGAAGCTTCTTCAAGGGAGACGACAGAGACAGATTGAATGCATTACTACGAGAGTTCGTGGATGTGTTCGCATGGTCATACAAAGACATGTGGGTTTAGACAGAAAGGTAGCGGAGCACAGGATCCGATCAGAGAAGATGCCAGGCCAGTAAAGCAGAAGCTCAGGAAGATCAAGCCAGAAAGGTCTCTGCAGGTCAAAGAAGAGATTGAGAAAGCTCCTCAGCGTGGGTTTCATCAAGGTTATCGAGTATCCGACATGGTTAGCCAACATTGTGACAGTCAGGAAGGCGAACAGCAAGGTTCGAGTTTGTGTAGACTTCCGGGATTTAAACAAAGCTTCCCCAAAGGATGATTTTCCACTTCCTAATATCGACATGCTAGTCGACTCCACTGCTGCCTACGAGGTTCACTCATTTGTTGGATGGGTTCGCTGGGTACAATCAGATTCTCATGGCCGAGGAAGATCAACATAAGACAGCCTTCACAACACCGTGGGGTACCTTCTGCTACACAGTCATGCCGTTTGGGTTAAGAAACGCTGGGGCTTTCTACCAAAGAGCCGTGACAAACTTGTTCCAAGATATGATTCACAAGAAATCGAGGTCTATGTGGACGACATGATCATTCACTCCAAAGGGAACCGCTGGTCAACATTTGATCGATCTCCGCAAGTTCTTCGAAAGGCTTCGTCAACACAAGATGAGGCTCAACCTTGCAAAGTGCACATTCGGGGTTATCTGAGGCAAAGTTCTTGGTTATATGGTCACTGAAAGGGGAATCGAAGTAGACCCCTCCAAAATCAAGGCAATCATTGACATGACTCCTCCAAAGACACAGAAAGAGATTAAAGGTTTTCATGGGCAGACTACAATACATCAGTCGGTTTTGTGCACCAACTCACTTCCATGTGCGAGCCAATCTTCAAGTTACTCAAGAAGAATGTGGCTCTAGAATGGACCGACGCGTGCCAAGAAGCCTTCGATCAAGTGAAGCATTACTTAACGTGCCCTCTGTTCTAGTTCCGCCGCACAAGGAGAAACCTCTGTTGCTTTATCTCACTGTCAATGATGAAGCCCTAGGGGCTATGTTAGCACAAGAGAAAACAAGAGTCCACAAAGGAGAACGCCATTTATTTTGTCAGTCGCCGATTCCAAGGAGGCGAAAAGAACTACTCTGTCTTAGAGAAGTCATGTGCAGCATTGGTTTGGGTCACTTAAAAGCTCAAACACTATATGGAAGCTTTTCGATCAAGCTAGTAGTAGCAAAGTGGACCCGCTCCGCTACATCTTCGAGAAGCCTTTCATGTCAACAAGAATAGCCAAATGGTACTTCATGCTCGCCGGCTACGATATCACTTACGTCACACTAAAATCCGTCAGGGGGAAAGTGTTCAGTGACCAGCTTGCCGAATTCCCGTGTGACGAAGTGAAGGGGGAAGATGTACAGTTCCCCGACGAGCATTTAATTTGTACTGCAACCGAGGGAGTCTCGTATGATGACTTTGTTCGGACACACCTTGAGGGTTATCGCGTTGTGGTAGAGGAGAAACTGCGGGTGATCACTCGGAGGCATCACAAGAGAGTGGCGAAGGTCATTCAGAAGTTGGCGGAGTGTGATGTTTCTAGTCACGGTGATGATGGTGCTTTGACCGGTAGGTATCCTCCTATGCGGAAGCGGACTCGGGGTGGCGCTAGTGAATCAGCTCTTAGTTTCTGCATTTTGTTAGTTGTAGCACAGATAGTAGAATATATATACATGGATGTATAAAGATTTACATTATGATATGTACAGTAGCATGAAGCATGTAGAGTAGCAAGTAGCATGTAAATAGCATGTAAACAAATAGCATGTAAACAGCATGGAGACAGTCTAGGAGCGCATTGCACAGGCTAAAGGGTACCCTAGTTGGGTTAACAAACTATTTGACGTCTATTGGTACGAGTTGCCTAAAGGAGATTTAGGGCTTTGGACCTATGGAGACGGGATGCATGTCTCAAGGGTATCCTATGTTGTAGGGTAGATGGTGCAGGATCGAGTCAGTTAGAACGTCACGGAGACGAGACAAAAAGACAATTTATAAATTAGTGGAGACCGAGTGTGCGGGTTTATAAACAACGTATCGTGATAGAAAACACTTTTGAAAATGTAACGACTTTATAAAAATGCCTTATAAGTAATTATAGTCTAATTAATTCAAGTACTTGTCCTTCGTTAGGATTTGTTGATTAGGGTAGTCCTTCGGGTGAGTAAGATTTCATTGGGTTTCTGTTGATTTCTGAGTAGCCAAGCAGTTGACCTAAATCCTTTTGGGGGAAGCCCCAATTTGATGGGGGCTTTTGAAAGAGGTCATCCATGTTGAACATCGGTGGAGAGAGATGACTTTCTGCGGGGAATGATCTTGTTGCAGTATCGATTAGTCGGTCTAATTCCGTTAGGGTAGCCCCAGTTTGGTGAAGGTATAAGGTGGGGAATGCTACCTCCTTTTACACGCACACTGTTTTTTCTCTAGACCGCCCTTGCGGGTTTTCAATCTAGGTGGGTATATTCTTTTAGCGCCGTTTTTTTTGTCCGTCTACTCGAAATAAAGTAAAAAGACAGAAATGTACAGACGACTTGCAGGAGCCTTTTGTTATAGTGAGAGAAGAGAGAGAAAGAGAGAACAAGAGAGGGAGTTCTCGCATTTAGACCTTACAGGAAGTATGTGTATAAAAGGGAGGAAGCCCATGCTTGACAAAAAATAAGTGTTTAGCTCTTTCCTAGATTGTAGAACAGAAGACTTGTCGAGACATTTGAAAATTGTTTTATTCAGAATTATCTTTTGATTGCTCAAGAATGGACCTCGTTGATTAGTTATGTATCTTATGATTATGTTTTAGACAAGTAGTCTCGAAATAATAAACGCCTTGATTAATCGAGAAAGGGAATAGAAATTGTAGTGTATGGGGAAGAGAGAAAAGAATGAAAGTTGTCTCGAAGTGGGTTGTATATATTTTATGGACCGGACCAGTAGGTTGCCTACGTTCCTCTCGGTGTAAGAGGCTCAGGTCCACGTAGTTCGAGGGTGATCCGGTTGATGATGATACCGGGTTTGAATGGTGGTCTCTCCATTGTTGCTCGTTGCTTTGTGACGCTTGTTGTTTGTAGTTGTCGCTTTGGACCGCTGCTGTTGAGTTGAGCTTGTAGATACCCCGGGGAGACCACTGCTTTGGCTAGAGCGCGTGAGCTATCCTAGGATGTCTAACTTGTTTTAGATTATTTAGAGTCGCCACCTATGTTTTGAGGAACATAAGAAAAACCTATTGATAATAGCCTAAGTTTGATTACGAAAACCAGAGATTCTTTGTTTTGAGGTTCGGGGGTTAGATTACGAGATGGGAAGTACCGAAACACCATCTCGCCCAACTAAAGTTGGTCTTGCTTGATCAAAATCTACATGAATGATAAACGTTCTTCTTCTTCTTCTTTAAATCATAAAAGGGATTTTAAAATAGAGTTTGAATGTAGGATATAACTCCTTAACCAACCTCAATGAATGATGTGATCATTAGAGTCATGTTCCCAAATGATTTGGTGATTGCACTTTGATAAACAAAAAAGAAAGAGAAAAGCGATGAAGTCGAGAAGAGGAAGGAAATGGTTTTTACCTAGTCTTCGAGAGACTTCAAAACACTTCTTGATGAATGCCTTTGGAAGTGCTTTGAAGGTAAGAAATTGGCTTCTTTGTTAAAAATGTAAGATTTTAGAGTAAAAATCCAAGGTCCTCAAAAATGGAGGTAAAGGGGGGTTTTTATAGGTGAAAGAGAGATGTTTTTGGTACCAAAAACTCAGTCACCAAGAAATTCTTCCTGGGCAAAATCCTGTAAATTGAGCAAGGGAGAGAATCCTGGCCAGAAATCTGTAACTGACGCCCAGAGGCGCGCGCTTCCTGCTTTGGGGGCGGGAGGCGCGCGCGTCTGGATCCTCCGGTCGGAGGCGCGCGACTCAGAGAAGGCAATTTTGACAGAATGGACTAGAAAGTCAGCCCTGTTATTCAGTTTAGTCCCTGGACTTAACGAAGTCAGTCAGGAACTAACGGAAGTGACAGAAACTAACGAGAAACACTTAAAATGGGGAGAAACACAAGATCAAATGTGCAATCGGGGCGAGCGGTCCAAGGCGGGGTGTCTATAGAGCCCCTCGGCGACGTGGATTGCAAAGCAAAACGCGTCGACGAAAGTTAAAAAACATCCGCCGAGGACATCACCAAGAAAAAGCAAAGACTCGATGAAAGCAGGAATTTGAAATTGCGAGAGGTAGTTGTGCGCTCCCTGTGCGAGCGGCTTTTGTTGATAGAGGGGGTGGCATGATTCGTTAGGTGAACCTGCCGGCTGAATATGTTGGATGAGGCCGTTAGTGAACCTTTTGAACGAGGCCGTTAGTGAACCTTTGGGGAGGACGTTGGTGAACCTTTGAGGAGGCCGTTATGAACCTTTGAGGACGAATCCGTTAGTGAAATCCGTTGATGAGGCCGTTAGTGAACCTTTGAAGAGGCCGTTAGTGAACCTTTTGGGGAGGCCGTGTTAGTGAACCTTTGAGGAGGCCGTTAGTGAACCTTTGAGGACGAATCCGTTAGTGAAATCGTTGATGAGGCCGTTAGTGAACCTTTGAGGAGGCCGTTAGTGACCTTTAGAGAGGCCGTTAGTGAACCTTTGGAAGAGGCCGTCAGTGAACTTTGAGGAGGCGTTAGTGAACCTTTGGAGAGGCCGTCAGTGAACCTTGAGGAGGCTGTTAGTGAACCTTTGGAGAGGCCGTTAGTGAACCTTTGAGGAGGCCGTTAGTGAACCTTTGGAGAGGCCGTGTAGTGAACCTTTGGAGAGGCCGTTAGTGAACCTTTGAAGAGGACGAATCCGTTAGAAATCCGTTAATGAGGCTGTTGTGTGAACCTTTGAGGAGGCCGTTAGTGAACCTTTGAGGAGGCCGTTAGTGAACCTTTGAAGACGAATCCGTTAGTGAAATCCATTGATGAGGTATTGTTTTGAAGTCTCGTAGTCTCGTGCCACTTGGAGTCACACTTGCCTTTTTGAATTGTGGGGTGCGGGCACAGTTGACCGTGACCAGAAAATGTCCTGCTAGGGATGAAATGTTGAGATTGACTCTTGAGGGGGGTATGGTACCCGTTGACAGAACTTAGGGAGTTCGGAATCTAGAGCAGGACAACCTACTTTTTGAGTGGGAGTTTCTATCCTACTTTCAATCTTTGACATGCCTTAAGGGCGGACCAGGAGAAGGTGTGCCCAACTGAGTGTCCGAGGACGGGGGGCTGTGTCTTGATTTAGGTTGGAGATCTCTGACAAGGCCTTTTCTGAAGTGGTCTAGACTTGGGAGGCGCGCGCTTTCCTCTGTGGGCTTGGGACGCGCGCGCATTTCAGACCGCTGGCGGGTGGCGCGCGCGTCTGGGAGGCAGAATTCCGGGCTTGACATTTGCTGGCCAAAAGAAACCCCAATAGCTATAATATCATCTTCTGTTCGACCACTTGATTCTCACAGCTCCTTTCTGCCATTTTTGAACATCATATTATTGCTCAACTTTGCTTGTGATCAACATTTTCCATGGCTTCCATTCTTTTGTTCTTGATGCCAAGGTTGTTAGTGGTTATGAAAAGGACTTGGGCACTTTGTGTATTCTTTCAAGACCCATCCCAAGAAGGCCTTCATTAAAGACTTCGGGTTCCGAATTCTTTTCACTTTGCGGACGTTGAAGCCGGATTGGGATTTGTTGAGAGCTGCCGCGGCTTTCTGGGATTGCGATAGCCATACCTTCAACTTTTCAGCTAATGAAATGGTGCTGACTGTTGATGATTTCGGGGCCATCCTTGGTATGCCTTTGGCCGTCGGATTGCCGTCCCTAAATATCACCGTGGTGCCATTGACTCTTGGGTTGAGTCACTGAATCTCCCTATTGAGGACATGAGGAAGATGTTGCACGGTACTGTGATTGACATAACTGAGTTGCCGATGTTCTTCAGTTTACACTCGGAGGACCCGGTGGTTCAATCTTTCAAAAGGAATGCCATGGCCGCTTGTCTCTTTAGTGAAGTACTGTTTGTTACACCCTTCGGGACTGCGGATGTGCAGTTGGCTGAGATTATTTTGCAAACCAAGGAGCAACAAATTAGTATAATCCCTTTTATTGTAGGGGAGACATTGCACGGCCTTGATGAGTTACATAGGACGGGCAAGATGTGTCGGGGAAGCCCTCATCTCTTGACTATATGGCTCCGAGAACACTTCAAGATTTATTCCCTGGATGGTGATTTGTCTCCCTTTGCTGTTTATAGGAGGAAGCTGTTGATCCGGGATTTATCTGAAGATGGTTGGAAGGAATTCTTGCCTCTTGGTAACTGTCGATATTGAGTGGTGCCCTCCTTTCTTGGGGTCTTCGTCCTTTTGTGGAATGGACTCCTGGTTTTTCAGCACGTGGTTGTACCCGGCTTGAGAGATTCTTCATTTTACCAGCCAGAGCGGGTTCTGCGGCAGTTCAGTCGCCAACAGATAATTCCTTTTCCGAGGACGGAATGCTTCGTCCAGTTGCTTACATGGGTCCGGAACTTCTCGAGTGAGCTTCAGTCGGCTTGGGGAGATGATCGCGACCGCTGGGCTTTTGCTCCTCTGCATCGAGGAGTGTCTTCCTTCCCGAGATCTACTTGGATTATTTGTTTGGCAGCCTTACCGTGGCATCACTTGGGTCGATGTGCTTCGTGCCGAGTTGTTGGGAAAGGGTTTTGAGCCTAGCAGCGCTTTGAGATATAGGGAGGCTGCTGCTGATTCGAGTAACATTCTTGTTGACCCTTTCGGTACTCCTTTGGATGACTTTTATGCTAGGAGACGTGCTGCAACACAGAAGGTTTCGGTGCGTATCAGTGCTCCTCCGCTATCCAAGAAGAATAGGATCGAGAGACGATCGGGTGGTCCTTTGATGGCTAAGAGAAAATTGGATTTTTCTTAGTACCCTAAGAGATTGCAATTAGACTACTTTGTTTTAGGATTTAATGTTTTGATGTCTTTTGTTGCTCAATAAATCCGTTGTAATGGTTTGAATAATTCATTGAATGAATAAAAATTGCATCTTGTTATTTGAAGTGAATTGGGTATTTTTGATATGTTTTAGACCGCACCCGAAGGTTGCCTACGTTCCTCCAGTTGGGAGCTCAGGTCTCCGTAGTTCAAACAAACAAAGACCATTTTTTTTTTTTGTGTGCACCCTGTTTTTTGCCTAGACCGCCCTTTCGAGTTTTTAATCTAGCGGGCTTCTTTTTTGCACGTGCTCTAATTTTTGCCTAGGCCGCCCTTGCGGGTTTTCAACCTAGCGAGCGATTTTTTTTTTTTTTTAATGGTCTTTGTTTATTAAGCGTAGAACCTCTTGAGCTTGTCGATGTTGACCTCCTTTGGCAGCTGGTCACCATCTAAATCCACGAGCCGGACTGCACCGCCGCTTAGTATCCTTTTGACCACGTACGGACCGATCCATCGGGGTCCCCATTTCCCCAGGGGATTCATGGCATTAGGAGGATGTTGTCTTAATACCAAATCTCCTACATTGATGTTTCGAGGCATCACCTTTTTGTTGAAAGCTCTTGCCATCCTTTGCTAATACGCCCTTGTGCGTTCGAGTGCTCTTAGCCTTTTCTCGTCAAGTAAGGCTAGCTGTTCATATCGACTTTGCATCCAGTCGACCTCATTGGCGCAAAAGAGATTGATCCCGTCGTGGTGCCTTTTATAGACTCGGTCCCCAATCAGTACGTACCGAGAGGCTAGCCTTTGCAGAGCTGCTTGAGACTTCTTATTGCTATTCTCGGGATAAGTGCCATCTTTGAGGAAAATCATGATATCCGAATACCACGGAGAGTTTGTTTGAACCTCGTTGATCTCGATACTCATGGAGTACGCCGGACTGTTCCTTCGGGCAATTTTGAAAGGCTTTACCATTTTCCCTTTGGGCATTTCGACTAATGAAGCTATGGTGGCCAGTGCATCGGCGAAGCGATTTTTATCCCTTGGCAGGTAGTTGAAAGTGATCCCTTGGAACTGTTCAACGAATTCTTCAAGGTGTTGACCATACTGTTGGAGAGTCGGGTCTTGGGTTCGCCATTTACCCGATTGCTTATTGATAAGGAGCAAAGAGTCGCCGAATACTTCTAGTTCCGTGACGTTTCTTTCGAGAGATGCTTCGAGCCCTGCTATGCATGCTTCGTACTCGGCAACGTTGTTGGTAGCTTCAAATTCCAGACGGATGGCGATGGGAGTGTAGATGTCTTTTGGATCGACAAGCAATACTCCTATACCAAAGCCGTGTTTATTGGTGGCGCCATCGAAAAAAAGTTGCCACTTATGTTCCTCTGTTGCAGTACAAATTAAATTCTCATCGGGGAACTGTACGTCTTCCCCCTTCACTTCGTCACATGGGAATTCGGCAAGCTGGTCACTGAACACTTTCCCCCTGATGGATTTTAGTGTGACGTAAGTGATATCGTAGCCGGCGAGCATGAAGTACCATTTGGCTATTCTTGTTGACATGAAAGGCTTCTCGAAGATGTAGCGAGCGGGTCCACCTTGATCGGAAAAGCTTCCATATAGTGTTTAAGCTTTTGAGTGACCCAAACCAATGCTGCACATGACTTCTCTAAGACAGAGTAGTTCTTTTCGCCTCCTTGGAATCGGCGACTGACAAAATAAATGGCATTCTCCTTTGTGGACTCTCGTTGCTCTTGTGCTAACATAGCCCCTAGGGCTTCATCATTGACAGTGAGATAGACCAAAAGAGGCTTCTCCTTGTGTGGCGGAACTAGGACAGGAGGGCACGTCAAGTAATGCTTCACTTGGTCGAAGGCTTCTTGGCACGCGTCGGTCCATTCTAGAGCCACATTCTTCTTGAGTAGCTTGAAGATTGGCTCGCACATGGAAGTGAGTTGGTGCACAAACCGACTGATGTATTGCAATCTGCCCATAAAACCTTTTATCTCTTTCTGCGTCTTTGGAGGAGGCATGTCAATGATTGCCTTGATTTTGGAGGGGTCTACTTCAATTCCCTTTCAGTGACCATATAACCAAGGACTTTGCCTCGGATAACCCAACGTGCACTTTGCAGGGTTGAGCCTCATCTTGTGTTGACGAAGCCTTTCGAAGAACTTGCGGAGATCGATTAAATATTGACCATCGGTCCCTTTGGAGTGAATGATCATGTCGTCCACATAGACCTCGATTTCTTTGTGAATCATATCATGGAACAAGTCTGTTACGGCTCTTTGGTAGGAAGCCCCATCGTTTCTTAACCCAAATGGCATGACTGTGTAGCAAAAGGTACCCCACGGTGTTGTGAAGGCTGTCTTATGTTGATCTTCTTCGGCCATGAGAATCTGATTGTACCCCGCTAACCCATCCACGAATGAGCGAACCTCGTAGGCAGCAGTGGAGTCGAACAGCATGTCGATGTTAGGGAGTGGAAAATCATCCTTTGGGGAAGCTTTGTTCAAATCCCAGAAGTTCACACAAACTCGAACCTTGCCGTTTGCTTTTCTGACTGTCACGATGTTGGCTAACCATGTCGGATACTCGATAACCTTGATGAAACCCACACTGAGGAGCTTCTCAATCTCTTCTTTGACTTGCAGAGACCATTCCGGCTTGATCTTTCTGAGATTCTGCTTTACTGGCTTGGCATCTTCTCTGATCAGAATTCTGTGCTCCGCTACCTTTCTGTCCAAACCCGGCATGTCTTTGTATGACCATGCGAACACATCCACGAACTCCCGTAGTAGTGCAGTCAATCTGTCTCTGTCGTCCCCCTTGAAGAAGCTTCCGATCTTAGTTTCTCTCGGCTCCTCTTCGGTACCCAGATTAACAACATGCAATTCTTCGTCAGCCTCTGGACCATTCTCACCACGACTACGGACTTGTTGAGCAAGTTCATTTAAGTATGTTGTGTTTTCGTGGTCTATTTCATCATAATTTGAATCGTTATTAACTTGTTCATTAAGTTCATTATTAGTTAATTCATCATTTATGATGTTTGCAATCTCAGGGTACTCAGAAATATCAAATTTTTCATTAGCAAAGAAAGGAAACACACGCTCGGCTATGGCCTCCAAATCCTCTTGGGTGAGGGTATTAGAGACACTCTCGGACTCGAAAGTAAGTGTGAGCCGGTCTTCCTTTGTTGCTGTGCGGGGTATGCAACCCATTTCTTGGATTAAGAATTCTTCGGATACCACGGGCCCTTTTGTTGAATACCAATTGTTGATCGGCTCGGAGCTTGGCGGGATCTCACTGATAGTCTTGTTCATGGTGACGGTGCCATGGATGGCGTTGACTTGGCATTCATTCATTATGGCAAGCTCTTCGAACATGGAGGCTAAATCTGTCAGTTCTTCCCCCACGATGATTTCTGTCTCGGACTCTATAGTCACCTTCCTTCCCCACCATTCACGGGGCGACATGGGAGTTGGTTCCCTTTCGGATTTCTGGATCTCACAATCGGAGAAGATTTCGAGACCGGGCTTTTTGACACCCTTATTGTTAACCTATGGCTCGGGAAAGATCATGTATGGAACGTCTTCCCCTTGGCGGACAAAATAACCATTCAACGTCTTGCGGTAAGGCCTTAGATTAGGGACCTCATAACGACGGCCTTCTTTACGAGCCCGGGCCTTTTCACTCTTGATTGCTTGCTCTTGTTTCAAGTCCTCTCTGGAAGGCTCGTACCCCAAACCGAATGTGTTCTTGACAAATGGGACTTGCACAGGATGTAGGATTCCTTGTTGATATTTCCCTAGGCCTAAACCAGGGAAGTAGTCCATATTCCTCATCATGCGGAGGACTTTGTGATTGCTGGGGGTCCATGATCCGTTTCCCCCTTCTTTGTCAATGGCGTTGATTGAGACGCCAGAGAGAGTGGAGTCTGGTAGACCATGCTGAACTTGGTGGACGGGCTCACCCTTTCTGTGGATAGTGACGTTTTCGGCCATGACGGTCACTATTTCATCACCATTTTGAATATTGACACATTGATGGAGAGTTGACGGGACGGCCTTAGAACTGTGAATCCATGGTCGGCCCAAAAGCAATTTGAACGAGGCCGGGATGTCAAGCACTTGGAATGGAACGGACATGACCATGCTCCCAAACTCGATGTCTATTTCAATCATGCCCATGATTGTACGGGCGGTACTATCATAACCTCGGATCACTTGAGTAGAAGGCTTCAAATCGGAATCCTTAAGCCCCAGTATGCCCATGATTCTTCCAGGCATGAGGTTGAGTGCGGAACCACCGTCCACTAAGACTCTTGAGATGGGCCTCCCCTTTGCTCGTACCTTGAGGTAAATAGCCTCGTTGTGATCGGAACCAAATGGTGGAAGGTCCATATCGGCAAAGGTGATGACGTTACCAAAATGAATGTGACCGATCATTGCTGTGAGGTCCTCGGGAGTAGTATCGGGAGAAACTGATGTATCATCGAGATTGCGGATGACAAGATCTCGATGTTTCTTTGAGGATGCGATGAGGTCCCAAATAGAGATGTTGGCTTGAGTTTTCTTGAGTTGGACAAGTAGAGGATCTTCGGGAGTTTCGCGAGCTTGCGGCCTTTGAGAAGAGGAGCTTGGTGCGGAAGTGGAAGGGTTGCTTGCTATGACTCGACCGGATCGAGTTAGCACGTTGACGTTGCCATCTTGCTTCTTTTTCCTATTCTCTAGTACTTCCCTCATTACCTCATCGTAAGTCACTACATAACAAGAATTGTCAAGTTTATTCATAACATTGGGGCCCCCATTCACAATTGGGATTGAATGGGTGGTCCCCTCGA
The DNA here is from genome assembly GCA_026119855.1 of Campanula takesimana. Taxonomy (NCBI): domain Eukaryota; kingdom Viridiplantae; phylum Streptophyta; class Magnoliopsida; order Asterales; family Campanulaceae; genus Campanula; species Campanula takesimana. Next base: position 165,778 of record JAOWBW010001268.1, read on the forward strand.
GTTCTCCTATCTCTATTACATTGACATGTTCGCCATTAGTCACTACAAATTCTTTCTTGCCTATGAGATCTTGAATGACATTGCGGAGAACGAAGCAATCCTCGGTGGTGTGGCCGATATATTGGTGGTAGCCACAATATTTGTGGTGAGCATGATTGGGGTGGACCATCTTGGGTTGGTACCCTTGTACGGGCGTGACTTGACCCTTTTCTTTGAGGACTTCGAACACTTCGGTTTGAGTCATGCCTTGGAGAGGCGTGTAGACACGGTCATTTCGAGACTTCTTCCCTTGAGGTGGAGGAACCTTTTTGTAATTCCTCTTGTCGATTGTGACGGCGTTGACCGAGGCCTCTTTTGTGGAGTTGGAAGCGGCCTTGTAGCGGTAGCTAGGAGCAATTTTCTTCACTTCTTTGAGCAACTCGTCCATTCGAACCCCCGCCTCATACATTTGGGAGAAATCCGCATAGCAAGCCCCACTTAGGTGGGTGCGGAGATCAATTTTGAGACATTTGAGAAAGATGTCCATTTGCTCCTTGGTATTTGGCCTTTCCACAATCTCGGAGAGTTTATCATTCCATCTCCTTGTGAAGTCGATGAAGGACTCGTGGTCTCATTAAGTAGTGCTCTCTAGCTCTTTCCTTGTGGGCCGGTGAGTGGTGTTGCCTTGGTATTGTGACTTAAAGGCAAGCATGGCGGATTCCCAATCAAGACGGACAGTGAGCGCGGGAGAGTAGCATACCAATCTTTTGCCGCCCCCTCGAGAGTGAGAGGAAAGCATTGAGCCATCACCTTGGGGGAGACCTTCTTCGGAACCATTGCCCAAATATAAGTCTCAATGTGAGCCATAGGACAAGAGTTGCCCTTGAATTCACTTATGTCGGGCATCTTGAACTTATCAGGAAGAGCGGCCATAGTACTCATGAGGATGGATGATTGATAAAGGCTTGTGTCGGAGCCTTTCCCCATGTTGAGCCCATTGAATTTTTGGTCGATGTATGCCATGATAGAATCCACCATTTTGGGATCATTGTTCTCGGAACTCGGCTCCCCATTTTCTTGGTGCGGGTGTTGACATAAGGACTTTTGAACAAACCCTCGGTCCATTCGGATTCGTCATCATTATTCTTGTTCTTCCCCTTGGCAAGATTAGTGAGCTTTTCTTTCATTAGCTCCATCTCGGCCTCGTGGGCCTCCCTTTGGCTGTCAAGGTGGGATTGCCAAATGTCGTCTTTGCTTTGTGCCTCCTTATTAAGGGTGGAGACTTGCTCTTGGAGGAGTTGGACCATGGTTGAAAGCTGTTCGAGAGACATGGTGTTGCTGCTGCCGGTCATGGTTGATATAGGAACTGTTGGAGTGATCTCTTCACGGACTAACCGATTTGCCGAATCCCGGTAGACTCTGTAAGTACCAATTGAACCTATATTGCAGAAGAGGTCCTTGTCAGTCTTGAGTAACATTTGCGGTCCACGAAGAGGCTTAGAACACACAGTTGGGCACACGACTCGAACCACATAAGAAAAGACTCTTTTTTTTTTTTTTTTATAAGTCGAAGGGAATGGATCCCTTTTGGGGTTTCTAAGAAAATAATGGAATCGTCACACTAGTATATAGACCATCTCGCGGTCCCATATACTCATCGGATTCCATCGCGCTTGTGAATCCTACATGTATCGGGATTAAACTAAATTAATGTAGTAAAGCATACATGCGGGGACGGATTTTTATTTTCGTCCAAAACTCAGTCACCAAGAAATTCTTCCGGGCAAAATCCTGTAAATTGAGCAAGGGGGAGAATCCTGGCCAGAAATCTATAACTGACGCCCAGAGGCGCGCGCTTCCTGCTTTGGGGGCGGGAGGCGCGCGACTCAGAGAAGGCAATTTTGACAGAATGGACTAGAAAGTCAGCCCTGTTATTCAGTTAGTCCCTGGACTTAACGAAGTCAGAGGAACTTAACGGAAGTGATAGAAACTAATGAGAAACACTTAAAATGGGGAGAAACACAAGATCAAATGTGCAATCGGGGTGAGCGGTCCAAGGCGGGGGTGTCTACAGAGCGTCTTCGGGAAAGAAAGAAAAATAGAAAATAAGAAGTGAAAAGAAAGTGGGACTTTCACTTTTCCTATGATGATAGCCCCTTCTATTTTTCTTTGCTTTGAATTATTTGTGCACACCCTTATTATTGCCTAGGCCGCCCTTGCGGGTTTTCAACCTAGCGGGCTTCTTTTTTTTGTGCCTTTGCTCTAATTTTTGCCTAAGCCGCCCGTTGTGGGTTTCGACCTAGCGAGCTTTTTTTTTTTTTTTTATATATACATTTACATATTGAAACGTTTGGCAAGGCGAGCCCCTAGTTGGCTTTCGTCTTTAGGATGTAGAAGTTGTAGAGGGGGTATGAACATCCCTTTGCATTTCGTTGACATCTTCGAGGGGAGACATACAGTCCCAGTACATCGTTATGTCGAGAACGGCTAGCCTTTGTGATTGTACGGACACTTCTTCGATGGTGAGCATCTCTGCAGTCATCGTCTCCTTCGTGGGAAGATGGAAGCATATATGAGGAGTATTTAGAGAGTGCACACAGTGGGTGTACATAAGGGGGATATATGGAGGGTGCACACAGTGGGTGTACATGAGGAGAGTATATGGAGGGTGCACACAGTGGGTGTACACAAGGGGTATATGGAGGGTGTACATAGTGGGTGTACACAAGGAGTATATATATAGAGTGTACACAGTGGGTGTACACATATAAGGGTAGGTATAGAGAGGACAAATAGAAAAGAGAAAACAATTCGATTGATCAAAGCGTTTGTTATTTTGAGACTAATTGTTTGTTTAGTTATGTATAATGGTTTGTGGGTGGGACCATTTACCTTTTAATGAGTCTTCATTAATGAATATATTTGCGATTAATTCGTCATATAAAGATATAGCAATCAATTGATAATCGAGATTAATACAATTTTCGTGGAGTTGATGTATATTGCAAGATTATGTCTCAAGTCTAGAGAGAAAAGAAATAAAGACACTTTTATTTCGACTAACGACTCACATTTAACTAGTCCGAGGTGGACTTTAGCAATGTAACTACTGTCCAAAGTGGACCTTGCTAGTAAAAAGTAAAAGACTAATGTCTGAGGTGGACTTTGACTAAAAGACTCTCTAGAACCTACGAAGACTGAAAGACTCTTTATTTATTTTTTTATTTATTTTTTTAGAAGTAGGTAGCCCCGGTGTAACTTCTTCTTCTATGCCCATTTGTTCCCTTGGCGGGTGATGGTTCCGCTATCGATGAGGCTTTGGATATTTCTCTTCAGATGGAGGCAATTCTCGGTGTCATGTCCAACGTATTGGTGATACTTGCAATATTTGGAGGGATCCAAGTCTGGTCTTACACCCATTGGCTTGAAGTCGAGGAGAGGAGATAACTTGCCGGCTTGAACTAGACTTTTGAAGCATTTGATCATTGAACTCGTCCTTCTTGTCACGGACCATCTTGGAGGGTGTTTTAGGTACCGGTATTCCATGTTGATGAGTAGTCATATGAGGCATCCCGATGGGGAAAGTCTGTAGTGACCCATACATTTGAGGAGCGTACGGGTGTTGAAATGGAGCATGAGAAAGAGTGCGGTTGAGGTACTCGTAGATGCCATAAATGTCAGACTGAAGATGTTTCTCGGTGTCCTTTAGAGCCTTGGACATCACCTTCTGGAAGCGGTCTGTTTGCTTGAGGAGAACAGTCTCAAAGAAGGTTTCTTTTTCGTCGAGAGCGGTTCTGGAGAGGATTGCTTGCTCATTGAGGATAGTCTCATAGTGGGTTGCTTGCTTGTTGAGGATAGTCTCATAGAAGACTTGTTGTTTGTTGAGAGCGGTGTCAAGATGGACCGCTTTCTCGTTGAAGTGGGCCATTTTCTCATTGAGAGTGGTGTTGGGGTGGAGAGTTGTCTCGAGACCTTGGGTGGTAGCTTCGGTTGGGACTGTGTTGATCCCTTCGGTAGACATGATGCAGGATTTTGTAGTTGTTGGTGGAGAAGTTAAGTCTTTAAAGTGAATTAGACTCATAATTAATGACAAGGCATCGTTTATAAAATCATTTTTTTATGAAAAGACTCGACCTCCGTATTTTTTGAAATATTCTTTGAGTGAAAAGACTAAAAGTTTGACCGGGCCGGAGCTGCCTACGTTCCTCTCGATGTGAGAAGCTCAGGTCACCGTAGTTCGGGTTAAGTAAAATAAAAGAGAGAGTGACCGCAAGAGGTCAGTGATTTTGAAAACCATAAGTATTAGAACATGACCGTAGAAGTCAAAAAGAAAGGGAGATGACTCGGTCCTTGGTCAAGATAACGGGTTTGACCTAGATAGGTCGAGAGTTGACTAGAGTTGATCTAGGGTAGACACACGCAACATGATGAATGATTTTAGTTAAGATTAGGATTACTTGTTTTGATAAGTGTTCTTAACTCGATCAAAGTGCATGGTTTAGAAATGAACAAGGATTAACCTCAACGGCTCGGGAGCGAACACGATGAGTTAGATAGCCCGGGTGCCACGAAGATAGAGGCGACAGGATCACCAAAATCTGTGCACTCAGCAGAGTATCCAGTAGGGTGTGCAGTGTGACACGGACTAGTGGTAGTGTGCCATTTGATTACGTATTTTTAGAAATGATATGCAATGCACGATAGGAGACTACTAGCATAACAATTCATAATAATAGCATTTAAGCATGAAATAAACACAATCAGCGCAGATCTAGACATTTAAAGCATGCTATAAACACGTAAACCTGCAGGAAATTGTTAGAAACAGATTTGCAGAAGAGGGGTGCGCGGGGCACTTAGAACACACACAAAATCGTGAAGTTAATGAAAGTTAGACCCTCTTAAGTTTTGAAAAAGGTTTTCAAAAAAAAAGTCCCCAGCAGAGTCGCCGCCGTGAATACACGAGTTTGAAATCGAGAGTCGCCACATTATTTTATTTATTGTTAAAACATTGAGAAAACCATTTATGAGAATAATAGGGTTCGGGGGTCAAATTACAATAAGAGAAGAATATCAAGTTATCACTCCTATTGCCCGACGAATCGGTCTTTCTATCATGATCAACGTGTGTGTGTGTGTTAGTGATTGAGACCGGATCCGAAGATTGCCTACATTCTTCTCATCATGAGAATCTCAGGTCAGTGTAGTTCATTGATGAATTAGAATGGGGAGAGATGAAGCGGGATCATGCATATAGAGGGGGAAGATTAGAGTTAAGAGAAGTTCCTAGATCGTATTAGGGTTTGATGAAACCCTAGATCATCATTGGCTATGGCATGTGCACATGAATAAGGATTACAATCCTAGATCTAACATATTATGAATGTATAAGATTTAGATCTAGCATAATAATAAGAACATCATGAATACATATGAATAAACACATAAACATGAAGATCGCTACCCTAGTCATGGCATATATTATGAATTTAGACTAATAACATGAAGAACGCATGAGGAAAATATGAATATGGATGCATAGACATAATGAAAACATGCATAATATACGTAATATGTGACCTAGATCTAATGCGGGTTTCGTGGAAACCCTAGATCATCATCGATCAAGAACACTAACGATGAACAAAACCCTAGATCTATCAATATATGAATGAATATAATAGATCTAAGTATTTAAGTAGCAAGAACGCGTTACCAAACCGATTGAAGAGGCTTCGAAGGTTGAATCTTCACTCCTTTGGTTGAATGTGGTGATGAATCTCTTTGATGATCAAAGCAAGATCAAAGAGAGGGTTTGAGAGGGTCTTGAGAGGGAGAGAGAGAGGCTGGGAAGATCTTATTTGAAGGTTTTCCCATGGGTTTTTGGTGTGTCCCAATAGGCTGATAGGAGGGGCCTATTTATAGGGATTTGGGCCTGGTAGAAGTGGCCGCGCGGAACGTCATGACTGGCCGCGTGGCCAGTCTTTCCGGATCGAATGGTTATCTAGATCTCAGTGAATCCTTATCAGTTCGTTCTCGGGATTAGGTCATTATCCTGATAGAATTCGACCTATAACTGATTTCGTCCAACTAGAACAATGGAAAGCTGTCGGATAAGTCCCTGTCAGGTTTTTATTGCTTAAAAGGTCCTCGGAGGCTCCTAAGTGTCTAAGAAGTCCTCTAACTTCAGATTGGGTACTAACACAATGTCATATATATATCTCATATTAGTTATGTCATTTGAATCTTTAGACATGAAGTTATTATAGTTTTCCACTTGATGAACATTATGTTTGACATATTCAAACGCTACCTTTAACCAGGTCGTTAAAAAGGGTATGATTGGCATAATAGGATTCATGTAGGGAAGAATAATAATCTAAATGGATTTGTCCCTCTTCGGAGAGATGTCAAGCTTGGGCCTCTCGTAGGAATGATGTTGATGAAAATGTTCGGCCGGACTCAAATGAATTGATTGGATCAATGTCATTTGGATTATCAACATATTTGGAATCGAGAAAGTGTTGATCAAAAACAAGTTGACTTGTTGACCATGACTTGTGTTCAATGACATCGTGGACAAAGGGATTGTGACATGTTCTAAATGGAATGCGAACTTGTATCTAGTTACACTATTTGGGTAGGTATGACGATTTGCTAGAACCTAATCATATCTTATGGGATCATGTTTGGACATATTGCCAACTTAGTGTAATCCTAGAGGGTCACACACGAATAGAACGAATCATAAAGGACTGAATTGGAATTATAGAGAAATCAACTTTTCTGGACTGGCACGACCGTGCTGAATATAACGCACAACCGTGCTAATTGGATCAGCACGACCGTGCCGATTATAAGACACGACCGTGCCATTAATCGGCAAAGGGACGGATGGCTCGAAACTGATGGCACGACCGTGCTGTTTATGAAGCACGACCGTGCTCGGCACGACTGTACAGATTGTAAAGCACGACCGTGCCAATATTCAGAAACCGGACGCCAGGCTCGAACCTATTGGCACGGGCGTGCCAGTTTTAGATCACGACCGTGCCAGTGCTGCTTGGACAGAAAGTTGTTTCCTTAATTTGGGTGACGGGATTTAGGAATCCTAGGTCATTAAGGGTTAATGACTAGGACCTATAAAATGATCTTTTCACCAGCCATTAAGGGTAGTATTCTAAGCCTCTTAGAGATACAATATTCTTGATTAGATCAAGAATTCATAATTCCATATAGTCAAAAATAATTGTGAAAGTGTGTTTCATAATTTTGGTCTAGCAACCAAGATCAAGTGTTCTTGATATTCGTTCGTGGTGTGGATACCGCTAGAGGGTGAAACTCAACATCTTCAAAGTTCGTGTTCTTGCTCTGTTCGTGATCAAGTTTTCAAGCCTCCACCGAATTCAAGGTTGCAAATTCAAAGTCATCAAGGGTTAGTATTCTAGTATTCATATTGTATGTATTTGATATAATCATATGAATGGATCCATGGCTTTGGGTTTCATGAAAATTTTAAATGCTTAATTCCGCTGCTCATGTTACTACGAAACCCAGCACTGAGATGGGTCAAGATACGGAATTTCCATACGTCAAAATGATCTTCATCAAAGACTGGAACATGAGTGTAGTTTGCAGTTGCCATAGGATTTGAGTTTGCCATTTCGAATCGGCACCCAAGCTGTTAAGCTTGAAAAACAAAAACGTTTTATAAAGGTGTTTGCTCTGATACCACTTGTTGGTTCCAAAGGGCAACAAGGGTATGAAAAATTGCTAGAGGGGGGTGAATAGCTGTTTTGAAATTCTTTTCGAACCCTTGATAAACTCAATTGCAAATGCGCACTTTATCAAATAAGCGTTATGAAATGCGCCTAAGTGAGTGAGTGAAATGCACAACGGAATTTAGTTATGCAAATAGGCGCAAATGATAAAGGGGGCGCAACACACACTCTAAGAATTTTTGGCTCAAAGTGAGTGAAAGATGGAACTAAGGCAAATGATATAACAAACACAACACAATTCAATCCAATCAATCTACAATGAATGAACAAGCAAATAGTGAGATAAGATAATAACTTGAAAGTAAATGACAAGAAATTAATACGGGCTATTTGGAGAGGTTCGATTGGGAAATGATCTACGTCCTCTACCAAGATGGTTAGTCTTGGATTTCTAATGGAGATCTTATATTATGAGTGAGTGTTACAAATTACAACGTTTGAGCTTTACACTAACTCAAGTTCTATTTTCTATGAAAGAACAAATCCTAGACAAAACCGGTGTATCTCTTAAAGAAAGATCTAAGTGATCAAACTTAACGAGGTGCGTGTGGTTCTTAGTTTTAAGGCTCTTTAGATCTATGAAATTTAGAGCACAATAAAACTACAGTGTTTTTGCTTGAGGATCTGGGCTAAGTATGAAGGTATGAAGATGTTCTTGAGGAATCTGGGAATTCAAAGGGCAATCTTCAAATCTTCAAAAAATGCTTAAGAGAGAAATTCTGAAATGCTTAGCAACTTCAAATGGTTGAAGTTATGGGGTATTTATAGTAGAGCCCCAAAAACTAGCCGTTGGAAATCCCTTGTGGATAAGGTTAAAGGACAGATGTGCTGGAGCTCAATGAGTGGAGCACGTGTCCTTTTATAGCCGTTAGACACATAACACAAATATGACCGTTGTGGACAGGTGTCCTCAAATCTAGGTGCACACGTGTTATTTATCCACCGTTGGATATTTAGCGTAGTTTGAATATCTCCAAGTCTTCATGTCTTCAATAAATCACCAAGTGTTGAGTTTCATCACTGAGAGGCGCATGAGCCAATTGTGGCGCATATCATGCGCGCGCCATATGTGGCGCATAGGCGCAGTGCCTAGTAGGAGCATGGCGCAAGGCGCATGGCGCGTGCCTTGAATCAACAATGTGATTTTTCTTGAATCTTGATATCTTCGCCCTATTCCTAAGCCTAGTCTATTCAAATGGACTAACTAAAAAATGAAGTATAAATACTTCTTACATATGGGTCTAAAGTCCATGAAATAAAACTTAGGTGATGGATCAATCAAATCTAATCAATCCTATACATTGAAAACTGAGATATATGTGGGCATACCTGTTGTGGGTAAAAATTCACACGACGACATCTTCAAGGATAGCGACGTCCTGATAACTTACAGCCCTGTAAGTATTTATTTTATTTATTAATGATTATGTTAATAAATCTTTTATGCAGATAACAATTATCCAGCACGTGTCACGACCCGAAATCTAGGCTCTATTTATTGGTAATAAATAATTATTATTTATTATTTTGGCTTATTTATTTATTTAAATTATTATTTATTTAAATATTTATGTGTGCATTTTATGTGTTATAATATTATGCCTAACATTTTATTCGAGTTATTTGGGCTAGTGTGGAAGTGTTGAATCTTAGTTGTTAGTAGGGAGTGTAGAGTTTGTGTGTAGTGTAGTGGAGGGGGCCTAAGAGTAAATCTTTTAAATTATTCCCCTACTCCCTCCCTACTCCTCCCCCTCTCCCTCATACACTCCACCCCCCCATTCCCATTCCCTGGAAACTCTCTCTCTCTCTCTTCCATGTGTGGTAAGTTTCTTCTCCTCTTCCTTCTCTCTTCATTTACTCCATCTTCTTTTCATCTTCTCTCATTTCTTAAAACGTGAAACGTGTTTAGATCGTCGCTAGGATCGCGTAGAGTCAAAAAGAATCGAAATCCATCAACTTTGAGAATTTTCAAGTAAGTTACTTTTCCCCCATTTTTATGCTAAAATGTTCATATCATGTTTATATGATGCTTGGTGTGTTATATTTGAAGTTTGGTTGAGTTTGGAATTAATTTGGAATTTATTTGGTTTTTTGGGTTAAAAATGGTGAATATGTGAATGTTGGGTTTAAATCTTGTTTTGGGTTGTTAGATGGTGTTGTTTAGGTTCCCTTGATGTTTAGATGTTGTTTTAGGGCCTTGGAAACTAGTTTGAAAGCTTTGATTTTGAGCATTTAGTGAAAGTTTGGGTTTTGGTCCGAAAATGGTGAACCCAGGAAGAAATCTGGGCATTGTTCTTCTGGCACGGTCGTGCCCCTTTATTTGGCACGGTCGTGCCAATATTCACTTGCCTCTCGTCATGTTTGGCACGGTCGTGCCTTTATTTGGCACGGTCGTGCCAATATTCACCTTCTCTCGTCATGTTTGGCACGGTCGTGCCACTTTCTTAGGCACGGTCGTGCCAAGCTAAAATTCTGGTATATTCTTCCTTTTCTTCTAAAATTGTTTCCTCCATAACTTTCTCATCCGGACTCCGTTTTAGGCGTGTAAACTATCGTTTCGAAGCTCTCTTAGAGTACTAAAAGATAGTATAGGTTGTTCGGTTAAGTGATAAGTTTTATACTTCAGGATTTTATTGGGTGTTTGGGCATCGTATGATGTGTTCGTGGTTCTTCCAACGAATTGATTTTCGAGTAAGAATTGGTCTAGGTTTTAGGCGATGTCCCAGAGTACCTAGGGGGTTGTTATTGAACACTAAAGTGTAGGGTTTAGTCCAGTCGTGATCATGTTCTAATAAGGGTAACATTTTGGATTCGTTTGGGTACTTGCGGTTTGATTAACCTTAAAGTGTATTCATTCTGATTCCTACTTTGGAATTTCAGGTGTGATGAGATGGTTGAGTTCATAGTCCTAGTACATCTTTATGAGTAAACGTTTAGGATAATTTTGGGTTATAGTCGTTGTACTATTTGTGAGCGACCGTTTGGGTTGTGATCTTTATGATTAACTCGTGGGTATCATCTTTGGAATGTATCTGGTATGGTTTCTCTTTATGAAATTACGGTACTCTAATAGTAATTGTTGTTGTGCTCTTTATGAGAAATTCCGTTTATCGTTGTTGTGCTCTTTTATGAGAAACTCCTTGTGTTCGTTGTTCTTGAACTCTTTATGAGTAATCGTTTGCACCTTTATGGTGATTAATTGGTGTGGTTCCCTACTTTGGAACCTTAAGTTGTTATTCATGCTAAAATATTATTACTTAGCATTTAATTAGAAGCCCAGCTGGCATATTTGTTGCATCGGGCGATGGGAAGGATTATAATGGCAAAGCCAAGTCCATTATAATGTTGACCATTGTTTTGCCCTTACTATACCCCTTCTCCAGATTGGCCTTGGAAAGGATAAGTCAGCGTTCCTTTGTGAATGCATCTGGCTAACGGGCATGACTTTGTGTCATGGTCCTTGTCCCTTGTGACACTTTTATGATTTGGTTCCGGTACCGGGGTTTCTCTTCGAGCTTTCATGCTGCTAGTGAGATGTTGATTGTTGATTATTGAAGCTGCGCAGCGATCCTTTATTTGGATGTTCCAGTTTGGAAAACCTTGGCTATGTATCCACTTATGAAGTGTTTATTCAGCTTTATGTGTTTGCATGATGAGCTGGTCGTTATTTCCCAACCGGTATGGGACGGTTGGCGATAGGGAGCCTCTCATTTGTTGTTACATGTTTATTTATATGATTGATTATTGGATATTACTGTTTGACAGCATGTCACTTATTATTCCGCTGCTATTGTCTTATGTTAATTGCTATTGGTCATTGCATATTAGCATGTCATGTATTGCATTAGTAATTTACTGAGATTTTATCTCACCCCGTTTATTTCCATTTTGTTTTCCTTAACCCCCCCCCCCGGAGGAAAAGGATTAGGATTCGCGGATCGAGGAGGACGTCGAGAGGTTTGAGATTTTGGGGCAGGTTGTTATGGATCGGTTACATTATTTAAATGTATAACCTTTTGGGGATAGTTTTACCTTTATTGACGTCATTAAGAATTGTATATTTTATTCTTTTTGGTATAAGCTGTGGAGCTTATGTTAGATGCACTTTATTGATTTAAACTTGGATTTGCAAAGCCTTGTGTTATCATCTTTGATTCAAAATGGAATTTTTAATTTCTATATTTTAGAGTTTTTGGTTCTAAGTCGACGTCCAGCTCGCGATCCGGACCGCGGGGTTCGGGGTCGCGACAGTTGGTATCAGAGCTATGGCATTAGCTCTAAGTATAAGTCTAGGTGGACTAGTATGACCTAGGAGGGTAGATGGGTTCGAAAGTGAGTAACGATGAGTATTTTATGCAGGTATTTGTTTGTGATGGCTAGAAGAAGATCGGGTGAAAGTTCTAGTGGGACTCAGAATCAGAATGGTCTACAGGAAGAAAAAACCGTGCAATGTTTCAGGACAGGTTTGAAGCGGCCGTGAAATCAATTCATGACCAAGGGCCGAGAGAGGAACATGTAGCACCTCCGCGATATGGGTTGGAGCAGTTCTTGAAGTTGAAACCAAGGGATACGACGGTGAGCCTGATGTGAAGAAGGAACGAGCTATGGATAGAATCAATGGAGAAAATCTACGAGGTCTTTGTTGCCACTGATGAGGATAGGGTTTTGTGTTGCAGCTTATAAGCTCGTGGGGGCTGCGGAACATTGGTGGAAGGCACTGAAGACCAGTTGGGATACGACTCTTGTACCATATCCTTGGGAGTGGTTCGTGAGGAAATTTAAGGATCATTTTATCTTTTTAGTGAATCAAAACCGGAAAGAGATCGAGTTCCTCAGCTTGGAGCAAGGCATGATGTCAGTAGCACAGTACTCAGCTAAGTTCACAGAATTAGCCAGGTGTTGTGAATACCTTGTGCGGACCGAGGAGCAGAAAAGCGATGAGATTGATCAGGGGTTTGAAGACAGCCATTAGGACTCAACTTTTAGCCCAAAGAATTCAACCTTTTTAGGATGCGGTGGATCGAGCCTACTTGATTGAGCAGGATATTTGGGAACACAAAAGAAGACTGAGATGGTTAACCGGGTAAGCAAGGAGGGCAGAGTAAGTCACAACAGCAACATTCGGATAACAGAGGTAATTCTGGAGTACAAGCTCGATTCAGAAGGCAACTTCAAGGGCAACCAACAGTAGGAAATCAAGGTTCTAATAAGGGTACACGAAATGGGAAAGTCTGCAGCTACTATCAGAGGAAAGGACACTCAGAAGACAAGTGTTGGAAGAAGCAAGGAAAATGTGTGAAGTGTGGTCAGTTGGGGCATTTTGTGAGGATTGTCTTAGGGGCAGATATCAACCATCCGGGAGTGACACTGGTACTTCACAGGGTCAGAAGAGGGATACTTCGGGGAAGCCCAAGGTTTCAGGAAGAGTATTGGCAATCAATCAGCACTCAACGGGTGATTA